>CAHIKZ030005032.1:232500-275000 GCA_903632075.3 Acanthosepion pharaonis | reverse complement strand
GGAGATTCTGGAGCGAGTGCCAAGCAGTACAGGATGCCGTTTCTAAATATTTGTCGTAGAGAATTTCGTCATGATGTTCTTTTTCTCACAGACGCTGCTCAACGGACTCAATATGCAGTCGACAAACTCAAAAACCTACAACGCGCATGCGCCATATTAAAAATATAAAATCAGGACAATTTACTCATCGCGCACACACACACACACACACTCTCTCTCTCTATATATATATATATATATATATATATTAATTTAATTGTTATTTTAATTCGAAACCGAAACTTTATGTAAGAAAGATTACCCATATAAAAATAATTACAAATTACATTCATAAATTAAATTCAAGCTGATAAAGATGTTACCGTAACTGTTTTTTACAATATTAAAAAATGTACGATTGGTCGGGTAAACAAACTGTTATAATTTAATTTTTTTTAATATGTTCTCTATAAATGTGTTAATAAATATAATATTTAACTTATATTAAATGCCTATACCATTTGTAATAAAATTAAATATTTAAATTGATAGCAAACATCATATTAATTTCTTCGGGTTTTTTTTAGACATCTTAATTACTATCAAGCATTAAAATCTATTCTTTACATAAATTGCTAAAAAGCCAATTACAGCCTCTTTCTCTTTACTTCCCTCTTCCTCTTTCTTTTTCCTTATCCTTTTCTTTTCTCCCTTCTCCTCTCCCATTTCAATATATCACTTCCGTTAAGTTAACCGTCTAAATAGGTCAAAGTCTGGTCACTCCTCCTCACCCACTACGAAGTATGATTGAGAGAGATATATAATTAATCCCTCCCTAAACTCTTTAACTACCCCTTTTACACTCTCCATCAATTTTAATTTCATTCTTCGTTTCATTTCATTTTTGAAGTGCTATCTGATTATCCGGCGTCCTTTAAAAGGCCTCTGGTGAAATAAATTATTATAATGGTACCTTAAAGTGGTCTGTTTTTCTTTAATATATATATATATATATATATATATATATATATATATATATATATATATATATATATATATATATATGCACCTATGCACCTATATATATATATATATATATATATATATATATATATATATATAGGGCGTATAGTTGGTTTTATAGAAGACGGAAAAGTGCGACAATGAAATCGGAAGGCGCATTGGAATAAAGAAATATACATACGAAAACTAAGTAAAATATTAAGAAACAGGAAAATTTACTTAGAAACAAAGAAAAGATTATGGAACTGTTATGTTATATCAGTCCTCTTATATGGTAGTCAATGCTTTAAATCTCCTCTCAGATGAAGAATAGAATAAAACACAAGAGAAATGTAGTTCTACAGAAGGATGCTTAGACAACCATGGGGAAACCATGTGAGCAACTACGAAGTTGCAGAGAAAATGGAAACCAAAAATAAAGACACTTATATTTATCAACAGTATGAGACACTGGAAATTACTAGGGCACAGGAAAGAGATCTTAGAAAATTTGATACTCACATGACAGATAGAAGTCAAAGGGGACAAAGTAAACGACAGCATGACCTAATTAAGAAGTCTGAGTAAATGGATGGCAGAACATGGTTTAGGAGAGATTTATAACGAGCTACAAAGAACAGGAAGATGTGGAGAGTCATGATAGCCTGCGTCCTGAAGTTACACGGCGCATAGAAAAGAAACGGCGTGTGTCGATATATTTATGTGTGTGTGCGTGTGTGTGTGAGTGTGTGTGTGTGCGCGCGCGCGTGCCTGTATGTGTGTATGTATGTGTTTATGTATGTGTGTGCGCGCCAATTTGTTTATAGAACAATGTTATTTTTATTTTTTTAGATTTCCGGTAAGAATTTGATTATAAAGTGTTCAATGTCTTCGAAGATTTATCAACTTCAATAATCGATTCTCAAACAATTATTATTATTATTATTATTATTATTATTATTATTATTTGTGCATGTTATGTTTTCTGCTTTGTATCCTGTGCAGCCGGATACAAACTATGGTCCTTAGGTTCTATAGGAGAATTGAATTGTTAATAATTTTCTTAATATCAATTTTCTTAGTATATGAGATGTTCCTTCTATGCTGATGTTACCAAGGACACTCTTAGTAAAATTGTCCATTCCTTTTCTCACGAGGTCCAGTGCTCCGATTACTACAGTCCGATTATTACAGTCTCAGTCTTCATTCCCCACATCTTGTTAATCTCGATCTCCAGGTCCTTGTATTTGGACAAGCTCTCGATAATTTTCTTGGGGGTGTTTCTCTCAGATAGTTCTACTATGTCAATAAGCATACACTTCCTGAATTTCTTGTCTTTTATGATAATGTCAAGTTTGCTGTCTTTTATTTCCCTGTCAGTTTGAATTGGAATGTTTCAAGAATAGTTACATCGTTATTTTAGGTAACTGTCTGGTTGGTGCTCATGCCATCTCTCAGTGGTGCCGATTGTGTGCTTCTTGTATATCTTCCAGTGCACATATGTCGCTACCTTGTTATGTCTGTGGGTATTATTATTATTATTATTATTATTATTTAGGTTGATAGATTTATGTCTGTAATATAAGTTATGTTTCCTTTGAGGATTTCGAATGTTGCGTCTTTTCTAGTCGGTGAATGTCAAGTTGTTTTATTTTCAACGCATCTCTTTTTGAATTGCTGTCGTTTTTATCTTTTCTTTTTTTAACTGACAATCATTTGTATATTTGTTCTTAAATTGGTTACACAATAGTCACATTATCAATCCGATTAACTTGCCATTAATCTGATAATAGCTCAATTAAATCGCGTATGTCAACCAAAACTTCAACAAGACACAACCATAAATCTGACATATACTTATCAATAAGACAAAAACCAGATATCACTAGGACTATAAAATATCGACTACAAATACTACAAGTCTTTATCAAACAACCCGGCGTTTCATTCAAAACTATGTTTCGCTAGACAAAAAAATTAGAAATTGTTTCCGTCACAACCTTGTATAGTTTTTGGTTGACAATAAAACATTTTTCACAATAATGTAAATACATTATACTTAAGTTTAGACAGAAAATGTGCAGCTGCTCGTTTCAACACTGAATGTAATATGTTGGAAATGCTTTCGAATAAAAAGAGATTTGCAAAGTCTTCAGACTAGAATTTATAGAAACTCATGTAGCTTTAAGACGAAAATTTATAGAAATTCATGTAGCTTTAAGACGAGAATTTATAGAAATTCATGTAGCTTTAAGAAGAAAACTTATAGAAACTCATGTAGCTTTAAGAACAGAATTTATAGAAAATTATGTAGCTTTAAGACGAGAATTTATAGAAACTCGTGAAGCTTTGAGACCAGAATTTATAGAAACTCATGTAGTTTTAAGACAAGAATTTATAGAAACTTATGTAGCTTTAAGACGAGAATTTATAGAAACTCATGTAGATTTAAGTGCGTAAGACACGTTCTCACAGTACGATTCATATGAACATAGTTACTAACTTGACTCTCCTAACAATAGAACGTCATAGATGGGTAATCGTCTGTAAGTTGTCAATGTGTATTGATGTTGCAACCCACAATAATCTAGGTGTTTATAGGTTAGACACATTAAGTGTGAGAAATTATTAAAGATGATTTCAAAGGTTTGCGTTGTAATGTATAGCAAGGGTGTGTTGAGGTTGGGGAAACCACCCAACCGATTCTTCTTCCAAGAACTACGGAATAGCAGGCTGAGAAGTGAAAGAGATGCGAAGAATCGAACGAAAACTGCCTCTGAAATCACAGCACCGCGAACGGCACACAACTTGAGGAACAAAATTGTCCAAGGGAACGACTTCACAAGACACTGAGTCATATGGATTTCCAGTCGTTTTTATTGACAGCAGGCATCTTACAAAGACCCGGATGTTGACAGAGTTGCAGAGAGACTCATGCCTAGACGTGACAAGTTTTCCCGCTGCTAACGGAGAAAACCCGGATATAACGAGTGTTGACCGATATGTGCGCATGTAACTTCGCTCCACTTCCGCGTCTGTAGCGACGCGCATTCACCAGAGTTTTAGAAAATATACCTACAGAATAAAATGCGACTCGAAGAGTTCTGCTTCTTGAATTCGACGATAATATGATTTGTCTGATATCGTCAGAGACAGTCGTTTTAGGTATCAAGAAATAACTGAATAACAAAAGAAAAGAAGCGTATCTAACGCTTTACCGTCACATGTAACAAGTCGGAACGATGTCTAAATTTGAAAAAGTGACCACCTAAAGGTAACCGACAGAACAAGGAGATAATACCACTAAAAGAAAAGAGGTTATTGCAAGTGAAATGGAATTTTGAAAACTTTTGAAGAAACCGGAAACCCAGTCTTAAACAGGAAGCAAAGGAATAGACCTCTACTTCTGTTCAAAAGAACGTATACACGTGTGGAGAATGAAGAAAGAATGAAGAATATCTGAAAAAATGATCAGATCGCAATCACTCCAAACAGTACGTTGCTTCTTCTACCATGCTCTATCAGTCTGATCAGACAAAAAAAAAAAAAAATGGAGCTACACATTCTTCACCTTTCATCATTGAGATTGTTCAGAAACGTTTCGCCGTCTTGCTGCTTATGAGGTATTTTCAACCCCACTACTCCTTTCCTAGCTATGAAACGTTTCATGCATATTGCAATTCTATTGCTATTTCCATGGAATATGGTCTGAGTTTCTACATTCCCTACTTTTACCAAAGTACAGACTTTTACAGTTAAATCTCGTCATACCATATCCACATGGGCCAACGAACACCATTCCCATTTCATATTCAGTTGGTAAGAAGGAATAAATTGTGGGAGGTATCAAACTATCGAAAAATGTTAGGATAGACTTAAAAAGAAATAAATAAATAAACAGACGTAGGTTTCTTTTAATAAATCATGTCTGTACAAGAGAAAAGAAAAAAAGTGATAAAAAATCATGTCTTCTGGTGTCAAAATCAGGTGTAGAGTGTGATATAACCAGTGTTCTTTGAGATTAGGAATCCCGCTTTATTTTTTTTCCAAACTATTGCTAAAGCGGCTACCAGCATAAAAGAAGCTTTCTTCTCTCATGTTTCCTTGAAAGAGAAATGAATCAAACGGACACAGATTCCCAGGGGGGGGCGCATTAACAGAGAGAGAGAGATAGATAGAGAAAGAGAAAGAGTGGGAGAGAGAGAATGAGAGAGAGAGTTGGTGAAATTGTCATTTCTGCTTATATTAATTACTATAGACTACTAGTTTCTTAGATATGTACAAGCGTATGGCAAATATTCGTCGACTATACCTAAATGTTACATAATTAACTGTAAAAGAAATCTATGGTTAATCTAGACGTAATCATAAAAATTACAGAAACCAAAATTTAATTCAAAATTACTATCATATCACGTCCAGTTATTGGGGGGTGCTATGCGAGATAGTAATTTTACCAGTTTGCATCACCCCGCATTAGGAACATTGTTATATCCATGAGATAATAACACCTTAATATACGTACGGAATGCATTAAAAAAAGGGTAAAAAAAATGGCTGACAAATATGTTTTGTTATCAGAGAGAATTTTATAGGATATAAATAAAATTATAAACAAAGATTTACTTGTCTAACACAGAGAAACTATAACACATGTATACAAAAAGTAGTGCGAAAAAGAGGGATATCAACAGGGCCTTACCTCTTATAATTCGCATCGGGAATTTGAGCTACTGGAAGATTCTGCAGAAGCCATATTTATATTTTCTAACGGAGATTCTAGCGGGTCCAATGTATCTTCTATGTTATTAGCGAGGACATATTTCTCATTTCATAACTAATGGAAATTGAAAAAAAATAGCTAACCTTACATTTCAGACACATGAAAAACGATCTAAACTTTAACTATTATAAAAGAGAATTTTATATCAGAAGCTGTGTCCTACTATATATGTAAACAATTCCCCACCCCAACACATCGGTGAAACGTCCTGATATTTGAAGTATATATATATATATATATATATATATATATATATATATATATATATATAGATAGATAGATAGATAGATAGATAGATAGATACACCTAGTGAGCCAGACAAACCTACCTAGGTTTCACCTAAACGGATCGTCAGGGAAAGTAAGGTTGTATTGAGCGCTTTTGCTAGTTAGTTGTTTACTCGTATCGGGGTTTTTTCTTTGGGCTTCAGACCTGAATCTGTGCGATTTTTTGTCGGCAGAAGTTCATGTTTGTAGCTCTTTCTTTTTTTTAAACCTTTTTTTCCCCACGAGATTGATTTGATTATTAGCAAATCAAAAATTCGAGGTTTTTTCGAAACGAGTCTATCTATCTATGTATCTATCTATCTATCTATCTATCTATCTATCTATCTATATATATATATATATATATATATATATATATATATATATATATATACACTGAGTCTGCAAAAACTGTATACACACTTCAGAAAGGAAAACATGTATAGATACTGTACTCAGTCAGTGTCATACGTGATACACGCTTGGGTGATCATGTATTTTTAAATACATGACTGACAAGGCAGATTTTTCCCGCAGTAGGTTGCTATTTGTTTCTGTGGTAGGCTGGTTGTCAACCAAGGCTAACGATTCCAGTCTGTCCTGCTATTCAATTATATGGGAAGGGGAGAAGAGTTGGATTCATACCTTTCCCAAGGTTATTGTACATAAGTGAATCTCACGAACTCGATTGGAATTCGAACTCGGCTCTCCGAGTTCTCTGTCCGAGCTGATATCCATTACACAGCAATGTACATATAGTAATACTAAATTTATTCAAACATCACGAGATTAATACAAATTAACTTTGGACACGATAGTCACAAGAGATGCACAAAATGGTGGCTTTAGCTTCCAGACATTTATTATTACTATTGGTGGGGAAACGCTGGTCAAATTGTCCAGTGCTATTGCTGCACATACATTTTCAATTTCTTATCTAAGTGCTGCCAATGTAGTCGGTTTTCTGCGATGCACAACATCATTTAGAAGTTGTTGATGATACATCTATGAAGATAATGTCATCTGTCGAGAAATTAAAACAGTAAAGTGTTATTGCAATTTGATAAATCTGCGTAAGAGATGTGTTTAATTCTCTAAAGTGTGCATACATTTTTGGTTGAACTTTTTGTATATATTTAGCATCCTGCTACCATTTGATTGTTTTTATTTTTTTCAATTCGGCGAATACTATTGGTCGAAAAAGATTTCAATGCATTTTCTATCTAATAGTTTCTTTCGAGGGCAATCTTTGTACAAACCTTACACCAAAGTGGATCACAAAAGACATGAATAATTCTCCGACTTCTGATTGGCTAATACAGATGAAAAAAAAATACAACGCCTAGGCACAAGTATTCGAAGTCAATGTACCGCCAAAATCTGTTTATGCGTTCTCGAGCCTGTCACGTGATTCACATTAATTATAAATACATGGTGACATCGCCAACTCTTCTTCTTGTATTCTCTCACCTAAATGCGATTTACGCTCGGTGGAGAAATCGCAGTTTCTCCCTTTGGGCTAAACACTATGAAACGTCATGACACACGCACACACGCACATACGAACATCTCATATCTACGAACATTGTATATCTACGAACATCTATTCACTATTTCAATCAACAAGGACACAGAAACGTATCAACTTCTAACAGTGAGATTTTCTTCAGCAACAAGCATACCGCTAGATCACGTATAATTTTCAACACATTCACGCAATTCATCTTAACCGATTTCATCCCTCTTCGGTGAACAAAGAGCGGCAAGATACTTCGATGTATTTATGCTGATTTTTAATACGGTAGGGCTAAACAAAAAAAAACCTACATTTTTAGTACCAAATACGACTTCTCGATTTTCAAGCAAAGAATAGAATTTTCTCTCACTCATCAAGTTTCTTTGAACTCATCTTAAGCAATTCAAACTAACAGCTAAAGGTAAATAACTCCTGCTATATTTGAATTTTTAACTCTAGAAACACTTAACATTGTGAGTAACAAGCTGTTTAATTCTCTTACAAGTAACAACACATCTTACAAAAGCTCTTTAAACTCACACACTATTAATACACATCACAGTTTATAAGCAGGAACATTTCCCTGACTCGAAATTCCAAGGACAAGTGAATTTCAGCGTTTCAAACACAACTGAATTACTGCCCGTACAATTGTTGTTATGTATATATAAATTCCATTTATTTATGCAACTATTCTTCTTGAATGTTATTCTTGTTAGTTTATTCCTTGTTAGCTCATCTGTAAAGGAAAAAAAGTACAGGTTGAATAAAGGCCGTTCAATCGGCATATATATATATATATATATATATATATATATATATATATATATATATATATATATATATATATCTGTGTGTGTGTGTGTTAAAGTATATTTGGGAAAAAACCTTTCTTTCAAGCACATTTCTTTGACAATAAACATTTAGTTATTCTTTTATTGAGTTTTTCCATCATTCTAATTTTTTTTCCATTTTTCCGTGGTTAAAGAATATAAAAATGGTCTCTAGTTATTTTTATGAACGCTTTCGGCTACATCTATAGCTATTATCGAGGATGTTTGGATTTGGTATGGTAAATTTCGTATGTTTTATTCTGCATAATAGTTTAGCTGTGTAGAGGGGTGTATACTTTCGGGGGTCATCATCTGTTATATATATATATATATATATATATATATATATATATATATATAGATAGATAGATAGATAGATAGGTAGATAGATTTGGGCAGCAATCCCTGTTTTATACGGGTTGCATTCGGATAATCTGTTAGCCATTATCAAGCATGCTTTTTTTTGTCTGGATATGTGGATTTGTTTTGTAGCAATAGAAATGTTTACCCAAGACAGCACATATGTATGCAGCGGCCGCCGTATCCATATATATATATATATATATATATATATATATATATATATATATATATATATATATATATATATATGGCGTAAAAGCAACAAATGTTTACTTTACTTTTTTTTAAAATATAAAATATAAAGAGCAAGGCATAAATGATGATTAAAGATTCTTAACTTGACCTTTCAGTATCTTTCGTGATTTCAAGTTTCATATACAGAGAAGCGAGTTTCACCAAACCCTATCTTCAGGTGAACAGGAATGAGAATAAAATCAGCTGAAAGGTCAAGTCAAGTACCTTTTATCATCTGACATACATACATACATACATATATATATATATATATATATATATATATATATATATATATATATACTTCCAGGGAGTTCTGATGAACATTTTACGAACTATAAAAACACGACAAAAAATTATATATCACCAACTTTCATTAAATCCCATCTTAAAGAATCTAACTTATAGTTCATTACATTTTTCGGCGTAAACTTAACGACCGGTGTTGACGTAAAAACAGCCCCAAATCAACATGTGGACAACCTCCCTCCAAACATAAATAATACCCACTACATACACGCACACCCACACCCACACACATACACACACACATACACATACATACATATACTTACATACATAGATAAACATCCAAATCCCCCGTAGAATTAATTAGTTTTTGTTTGGTGGCATATCAACGCCTTGTCATTTAACGCCAAAATTTAATTTTCTTGGGAGCATGGATTTTTACAAAAATGTATTGCTGGTAATTTTTTTTTTTACTTTGAAACTGTATTCTTAAACTTTCAGAGAGTTTTGACCCCAGTTTGGGAACTAACTATTTGTGTATAGCTGGTACCCTAACGGGTGCTACCACCCCAGAACAGGTTGAACCTGGGAACAAGAACAATTAAGAAGGGATTTCTCGCTCCTGAAAACCTCCTGATCAGAGACCTTACTGCCGGATGTAATTTATCGTCATACACCAGACGGAATGTCGCATAGAGGAACTAGAATTATTTTACACATACACACCTTAATTATGCAAACTAACGCTGCTTGTCTAGTCAAATTCACGTGAAGTCTGCTTAACCAACGGAAATTACACAACACAAAAATAGCAGAAACTTTTGATGAAGCTTTAATAAAAGCGAAGCATGTTTGATATACATAAAACTTATCATGAATAATATTTACTGTACATTTAATTATGTGTAGGATGAATGTTTCACAAATACGTTCCAAATCTGTTCAAAAATAAGGTCACAGTTCAATAGAATTTTATTGTGTTCGGGACGACATTATAAGGCTATAGTAGACTTGGGGAAAGCAAATAGCGACGCTTGTTAACATATGACAGAGAGAGAGAGAGAGAGAGAGAGAAACAGACAGACAGACAGACAGAGCGACAGAGAGGGAGAAAGACACGGAGGGCAATACAAATACAGAAGAATTAATATTTATGTTTCACAGGCTACTCAAAAGTATTTAAAAAAGCAAGGCACAAAGACCTATTTGAACTACCTTGAAAGCTTTATTTATTCGGGAATGATGTTGGAAAATCCTTAACTTATACTGGAAACAAACCACCTGCATACGGATAGAAAAAGGCATGAGTGAGAATGCAATACACAAAGAGGCCTAAGATACAGATTGGTCTTCTTACGGGACTTATTGAATCTTTGCAGTGCAGCAATCCTAAGATAAATACCAAGTTATAATATCGGTGAACACATTCTTAAAATGTGCAGATAACACAGTGATAAAGGCAGACATAAAAAGTAAAATTTTAAAAATTCCTAGAAATACAGGAAAGAAAAGTGAAAGAAAAGAACCAACTATAAATGGTAAAAAGACAGAACATATAACAGTCTCCTATCGCCCGGTTCACACTCCTCTCCTTTCTTTTGAACAGGCGGAGAGGCTTCTTCCTTGTTTTCTGTTTAGGACTGGGTTTTTAGTTCATTCTGAAATCTACTCTATACTTCTAACATCTCTGCTTGAACGCTGCAATTTTATTTACTACTTATTTTTTCCTTATCCTCAGTTGGAGCTGATA
The DNA here is from genome assembly GCA_903632075.3 of Acanthosepion pharaonis. Lineage (NCBI taxonomy): Eukaryota > Metazoa > Mollusca > Cephalopoda > Sepiida > Sepiidae > Acanthosepion > Acanthosepion pharaonis. The sequence goes on along the minus strand of CAHIKZ030005032.1, from coordinate 264,025 downwards.
GGTTGACCAATAGCCCGGTTTACACTCCTCTCCGGTCGTTTGAACAGGAGTAGAATTTTATCTTTTGTTTCCTGTTCAGAATTGGATTTCCGGTTCCTTCTAAAATTTTTTTTCATTATCTTTCGCACCCAGTAACCTCTTGCGTTTGAGTGGCGTAATCACTTTGCTTGAGGTGAATTGATTAAAAAATTGTTCTGCAAAAAGAAACAGCTCAAGATACGAGATCCGAATTGGAAATGCCAAAATCAATATTAAAACTTTTAATATATGGTAAGTGCTCTAGCAAAATGATGCGGCAATCAGAATTGGAATATGCAAATATGCCATGCGAAAGCCAATGAAAGTATTAAGAAGTAGGAAAATTCGTTAGAAACAAAGAAAACGATACTCAAACCGACTAGCGATCACTGACCTCGAGAAAACGAGAGAGAGAGAGAGAAGATACAACATATGAGTGAAGCGACGCCGTCGCCGTCGCCCAAGACCACACCCACCAACGGGTTATGCAACAGAAGAAAACTCACAAAAATTTAGCAGACGAACAAACTAGCTATCTTGCAGAAGGACAATCGCTTGATTGTCTTCTAGTTCAGTGGTTTCAAATTTTTAGCTGTCACGCACTTGTACCCCAGACCACATTCCTACTGCCCCATTCCGTATCTATAGAATAGTACTTTTTTCTTGGTATTAGGTATAATACAAATTCAATGCAAGGTTTTTTTCTCATCATCTTTCACTCCCAGTAACTCCTAGCGTCTAAGTGGCGTAATCGCCTTGCTTGGAGTGAATTGATTAAAAAATAAATTCTGCAAAAGAAACAGCTCAATATACGGAACCCGAATCGGAAATGCCAAATTCAATATTAAAATTTAAATATCTGGTAAATGCTGTAACAAGACCATGGACAAAATGAACAACAATTAGAATTGGAATACACAAATATGCCTTGCGAAAGCCAATCAAAGTATTAAGGAGTAAGAAAATTCGATAGAAGCAAAGAAAAATATACATAAACTGACACGTAATATCAATAATCTTATATGGCTGATGGAGAGCGGACTTCAGACACGAGCTACCTGATTCTACAGAAGGATACTGAGAATGGACAGATTATATAAAGAACGAGGAAGATCTAAGGAAAATGGAAACAAAAAGGACACTTACACAGACAGGTTTGAAATTTCTAGGATACATAATGAGGAAAGTAGGGTTAGAAAATTTAACACTCACAGGACATACTGAAGAGAGACAGGAAAACAGCGTTCAACATAACTAACGAGTTTCTATAAATAGATAGTAAAAGATGAACTGGGAGAGATAGTAAAGAGAACAAGTGTTGCTAAGCGCTGCAAAAGAAAGGAAGTTAGGGCGAGCCATGACTGTCCATATCTCGAGCAGACACATTAACTAGAAGAAGCGTTAAATAACAGTTTAGTGTATCTCTGCTCGGACTTCCTGATATTGAGCTTAGGGATCAGATACAAGACAAAATAAAGGAAGTCGATTTTGATTGACTGAGCCAGCGTGGGAATGATAGATACAGAGAAAGATTTTTCGGGAAGTTGTTTCTTACACGTCAAGCAATGTGTTGACTTTCGTGTCTGGAAACTGCTCCCCAGTGAAGGGAGAGAGCGACCCCACTGGCTAGTTAGAAGATCTATACATCGACGTCAATAAAATAGATAAGTTAAAATTCCGTGTGTTGAAGTTCTTTCTTCTCTGAAACCAAACCGACTAGTGATCACCGCCCGGGTGAAAAGGAGAGAGAGAGAAGTGACACCGTCGCCCAAGATCACTCCCCACCAAGGGGCTATACAACAGAAGAAAACTCACAAACTCCTTAGTAGACGAACAAACTGTAGCTAGCTTGTAGACGAACAATCGATAGTAGTTTCAACATTTTTGTCTAGCTGTCACGCACCTATCCCCAGATCACGTCACTACTGTCGCATTCCGTATCTATAGAAGAGTACGTTTTTTCTTGGTAATAAGTATAATACAAATTTAATGCAATACTTAATCTAACAACACTGTTAACACACATATGCATTTCACTTTATTAGATACCATTAGATCGGGTGTTGCTATATTGCTAAGTCTACAAGCCTAGTAAACTGCCCCTTGGAGACGTCGGCTGTCTGACCTGATGCGTCCTATCCAAAGAATATCAGTAAGTTACAAATTAACATTCGGACATTTTAAGTTGAGGACAGCAAAATAAAATAAAACAATGATTCGTTGTAACGCTTAGCTTTTTCTTTATTTTGTTACCCCTGTTTGTTTTGTTACCCCTGTTACTCCTCTTTTTTCCCTCGCCGTCTCCTGGATCTTTTCACTGTCCCCGGGAAGAGCGGTAACGCCTGCTTTGGGAATCTCATTTGCAATTCAACGGTGTTTCCTTTCCTTTCCTTTCTTCTTTTGTGTCAATTCTTCAGACCAAAACTTTACATCATAAACTGCACCAACGAAAAGAAAATGTTCCTGTATTTTCTTTAGTTTATGAGGAACATCAACATCTTTTGTAGAGTTAAGCGTGAACTGAAGGTAGATATGGAGGACAAAATGTAAGCCAGTTGGTCAAAATTTAAACACCTGCTGACTTACCTCACTAAAAATCTGGGTGCATTCGTGCACCTAATGGTTGTCGAGCCGTTTTTTCTTATATCAAAGCTTAAACAAAGGCAATCCATCAAAGTCAGAATACCTTGTACATGAGATTCAAACTACCCTTACTAATTTCGGACTGTCAGTGTTATGACTAGAAGTTTTGAGCTACACTATGAAAGACATCTAGTTTATTATTATTATTATTATTATTATTATTATTATTAGAAGTAGTAGTAGTTCCAGTGTTGTATTCTCGGACGTTATATGTATGTATCAATCTTTCTGAAAAACAAATTCATTGATCAACAAAAAAAAACAACATTTAGTTTAACCTTGGAAAATCTCAGAAACAATTTTTCCACCCTCCATTTAGATAATTTTTAAAATGGCTGTCGCGAGTTCAGTATCCATGTTGAGCAGTGAAAATCATTTACTTTGAACCAATGAGTATTATACAATTAGATCCATAGGCGTATTGGGGTGGCCATGGAAGCATTCCAAAAGTTGGGCAGAGTATTGCAAGAGAGGAGGATTTCTTTGGTAACAAAGAAGAAAATACTGAGCTGTTACGTGACATTTGTTCTTAACGGCAGCGAATGTTGGACGATTTTCTCAAAGATGTGGTTCTACAGAAGGATGTTAAGGATATCATGGACCCAGCGTGTTAGCAACAGTGAAGTCTTAAAGAGGATGCAGACAAGGAGGAGGTTTATACTTAACACCAGGAAGAAGCAGCAAGATGACCTGGAGAAATCTGATACTCATGGATCGAATAGTGGGAAAGGTAGACAAGGGAAAACAACGCATGGCATACCTAACGAGATTAAGCAATTAGATGACAGAACGTGGTCTGGTGGAGATAGCAGAGGGAAGGAACTTGTTAAGAGCTGCAAGGATGCGGAGAGCCATGATCACCTACGTCCTGAAAGGACATGGCAAATAAAAAGAAAAGATAGTGTCCGTAAAGTTTGAAATGGTTTCACTAGAATTAACAATCTAGTAAAAAATGAACTCATACGTGTTATCTACAAGCATGGACACAGGGATTAGAATCATGCTGATTGGTTAAAAGTGTTGATTCGAAATTCACATAGGATATCTAATAAGGACAAACTCTTGACGATGTCGGAAGAATATAATGGTGAAAATGCTGGAATATCGAGTAAAAAATTGAGACAAGAACGAAATAAATAAATCAAAGTATCAGAAACTTGTATAGAAGGCGTTATGCTGATTTGTAAAACTTATTTACTGCGCTGATAATATGCTATTTCTGGTTTAAAATTATGCACATTTTCGACATTGAAATTCTTTATTCAAAACAGCGTCTTTTGAGAAACCTGACATTGGTTCGCCTCAGGTGCAAACCGATTAACAATTCTCCACACCACATGGTAAGTAATGGACTTTAATGGACACTTATTGCTTTGCTTGTAAGTTGACAACATTTGTCGGCATAAGTGTGGGCACTTAAAGCTACTTCCTTCTTTTTTTTCAAATTGTGTAATTTTGCCTGGCACAAATAAGCCTGGAAAGTATTAAACAATTAAATATATATATTTCTTATAGGCTACTATCAATGCAGACTTTCAAATAATATTTCTCTGAAACTACTTAGACAGGTACGGTCGTCATGTAGTTTCCTCATGATGTACAGAAAATTAAACAACTTTCAATATCTATAGATTAAAACATTTGTTAGGTATATCCTGCTGGTTCAATGAAATGTTGCAGTAAATATCGCAGGCGGTAGATAGTAAGACAATATAGAAAAACGCCTAGATAAGACAGTGAGTCACATTATTTACATTATTCAGACTATTGTCCTCGTCTTTGTCGCCATATTTATTACAACGTTTCGGCCGTTGTACGTTCCGGCCTTCTTTAGGTGGTTGTAATGTCGAACTGAACTCTTTATTTCGCTCACTGGGGTAGACTCTTCGAGTTCCTTGTGTTATGTTTAATCAGTTGCCTCCTGTTAATTCCCCACTCCAAGTTCTCCACTGCCTTGGCCGGGTATTGAACTCAAGGACACATGGCACAGGGGATAGAGGTGTTGGCTAGATCCAGTGACAGGACCCAAAGAATGTAAGTTCATGACATCATACAAACTGGCTTATAAATCACGGCTAAATGCAACTATAAAATCCAAGCTCTTGAGGGCACATGGCACAGTGGATAAAGGCGTTGGTTAGATCCAGTGACAGGACCGAAAGAGTGTGAGTTCAATACCCGGTGAAGGTAGTGGAGAACTTTCAGAGGGAAATTAGCAGGAGATAACTGACATCCATTAGACATGGCAGGTGGAACTTAAAGAGTCTACCCCAGTGAGCGAAATAAAGGGTTCAGTTCTACATTCCAACTACCCGATGAAGGCCGGAGCGTACAACGGTCGAAACGTTATAATAAATATGGCGATGAGGTCAATAGTCCGAATAATGTAATTAATCCGAGTATCGTTACATGATTCTTAAAAAACTGAATATAAGGCTTGAGTGTTACAGTCAAAATGCTAATGATGAAAATAGTGTGTGATATGAATAGTTTGGCTTGGTTTGGTTTGGTTTACGCCATATCAACTTGAAAGTGTTATTTAATGCCGACAAAATTTTTATTGCTGGCAAGATTTTCTTTTTCAAAAATCTATTTCTGATAATATGTCTTTTTCAAAAGAATTTATTTCTGGTAATATTTTCCCTCCAAAAATGCATTGCTAGTAATAATTTTATTTACAAAGTATTTATTGTTATTAAACATACTTTTACATTTTCATAGTGTTTTGAGCCCAGTTTGGGGGTTAACTACTTGTCCATATCTGTGATCCAAACAGGTGCCACCACCCCGGATCAGGGTGGATCTTGGAACACCAGCAATTAAGAGTTGGTTTCACGCTCCTCAAAACCTCCTGATCTGAGGCTTTGCTTTTAGACGTAGTTTATCTTCTTACCCAGGAAGTGGATGTAGTTTATCGTCTTACCCAGGACGCGGATGTAGTTTATCGTCATACCCAAGACGTATAATATGAATAGGACATAATTTGTTAGAATTAGGAATTGATAGATATTTTCTCCGGTTTATCAACCCTTTGCAGGTTATTTAAAGCCAGAAAATGTTTTTAGATTTTATGAATCTTTTTTCGAGATAATGGTTTCGTAATAGATGTGTTGTAGATTCCGAGTTGAAATCCAGTACCAATAAATAACAAACGCCAGGAATGAATATATGAAAATAATGTATTAACGTAATAATACAAACTGGTAAAGCAGGTTAGTAGTTCCAGGAATACGGGTTAGTAGCAAAATATATATACAGTCTTTGGTATTGAAGTATCGCTGTATGACTTCTTACTGAGTCTACGTGCTCGCTCACGGTGACTTCTAGAATGACGTCGACGTAAGCGCATGATAATTATGAAGATCGTGAGGAGATTTCAAGAGGTCGAGATTCAAGTAAGCGCTAAGAAATTGACATTTTTTTGGCAGGGGGTGCGGAGTAGAGAAACTCTCTGAGTGGAAGTTTCTCCTCACATATGGAATACGGAGATAATGAAGGCGATTCAACTGCGTGGGAGTGACATGGCGTGTTCGAGCTGTAATCTGGTGGAACTAAGGAACGGAGCTCATCTGAATAATTGCTTATGAATGATCAAGGATTAAAGACCAGAGGATCTAATCTTGTAATCCCCTATATCCATTTATCAGTCTGACGCGGGATGCTTGAGAGAATCCTCGTTTTGCTAAGGAAGGAGATAAGTTCTATAATCATAAAAGTAAATTATTAATTTCGGTATATATAACATATCCGTTTCTTCACCAAATTATAACTACTGCAATATGAGACGAGAAAAAAATCAATAACGATAAATAAACGTAATAAAAATTGGAATGAAATGGGCGAAGTGATAAAAAACTAAATATGTGCTAAAGACTACGAAACAGAACATTAAAATGGCGGAATCATGGTTTAAAGTGGTCTGCGACTAGCATAACAACAACATCGAAAGTTGATGGGCGTAAACAAATAGGACTTGGTGTGTGTGTCTTATATTTCTGAGATGAGGTATTTTGACTATTGACACTATTGACAATGTTCGGAGTGTTGCCTTCATATCTATTATTGCATTCACAATGCGTTGGTCGGTGGAAACTACTCTTCAGCTGGTATTTCTTTAAATTTCGAACTCAATCCAGAATCCGTGACGTTCAATCAAATAATGCTTTTTTACCAGTTAAGTCTTAAGTCTTATACACACACACACACACACACACACACACACACACACACACACACATATATATATATATATATATATATATATATATATATATACAACGGTATATATATATATATATATATATGTGTGTGTGTGTGTATATATATATATGGACAACGGTAGAAAGTACATATATATATATATATATATATATATATATATATATATATTTAATGACATTTTTATGTTTATACGTTCTTTTTATAGATACAAATATTATGCTCTGTTTGTAATAAACAGTATTAATGCAATTTACCGTCCTGAATACCCGAGAATTTTCATATATATTATATATATATATATATATATATATATATATATATATATATATATATATATATATATATATATATATATATATATATATATATATATATATATATATATTATATATGTACAACGTACAAAGCAAGGTTGCATTCTTGCGCCTCATCACTTTACACTTTTCTTTCCTGCTTTCCTAAGATTTAAATACAGTAGCCAATGTTGAATTCAGAACAAATGGAAGTCAATACAATCTGCAACGTTTTAAAGTACATTCGAAACTTGGTCTGCAGCTGGTACGCAATCTTCCTTTTGCAGATGACGCCGCTTCATTGGTCTAGAAGGTTATGGAACACCAAAGAAGTGTCTCTCAGACCAAAAAATTGACATATATATATATATATATATATATATATATATATATATATATATATATATATATATATATAGATCAGTCATTTCCTCAACCCGACTCTATGGCACTGAAACTTGGACCGTGTACCTCAAGCGCATAAATCAACTTGACGCCTTTCACATGCGCTGTCTTCGTGCCATATGTGATATTAAATGGGATGACAGGGCCAATACTGAAGAAATGTAACAATCTTTCAAGCATTGAAACCATTCTAGCAAAGATACCTCTTAGGTGGGACGGTCATGTTTTGAGAATGGATGTGCATTGGCTTCCAAAAAAGGTGTTGTATGGACAACTACCGAACACCAAGCGTTCAGTTGAACGTCCACTCTTACGCTACAAATTCTATGACAACTTGAAACGTCTCAACTTTGATCTGAAAACCTCGGAAGCGCAAACATCAAAGCGAAAAGAATGGCGTAAGACACATTAATTTAAAGGGTTTTGAAGACAGTAGACTGAAGCACTGTGATCAGCTTCGTCAAGCTCTGAAATAGAGACGCCATCAAAATCCTGCTTCAACAAATTTCATCTGTCAGTGTGGCTTTGTTACCCGCAGCAAGGCTGGGCAAGTATCGCACTTAAGAAAGCGCAAATGAAATATGTCTTTCCCTTACCTGATTTTCTCCACAATAACTCCTGATAGAATGTATAAGTGTAAAACGAATGGCACCATCCTCTGTTTGACCCTTATTTATTGTTCACGATAGGAGAGTCCACTATATATACAAAATATCCAAAGTGTTGATGTAACTAATAGAAAGGCTGCCAGTGAACAAAAAGAAAAAGCAAATAAAAAACAAGAGAAATCAATAGAATTTATGCTATAACGTGAAAATAAACAAAGAAAAAAGACCTAAAGGCAGACATTAAACAGTAACAAACTGTTTTTCACACCTTGCTTAACAAAAAGACACCACAGCATCATACCTTAAAAGAGACAATGTTCGTTCAGATCGCTAATTAATTTACAATTTCCAACGATCGTAAGGCGACTGACTATATATAACATACAATAAATTCAATTTACCCATCGATAAACCATCATTAGCCTGAAAAAATTCCTGTTCGGCATGAAACAAGACACGAAGAAGAATTGTTAGTTTTTTTTTTTTGTTTTGTGGCATTTTGTAATTCTATTACCCATTAGCTTTATATATATATATATATATATATATATATATATATATATATATATATATATATGTAAGGTGTTTCATTAAGACGGATCAAAGTTAGCAGCAAATAAATTAGTGTTATTGGTGAAGATTGATTTATTTCTCTATTGGTTCATGTTATTTAAGTCATGTTTGATGTTTGAAAAATAATATCGCCCAAATGTCCGCGAAATCTGAAAAGAAAAGGAAAAAAACTCATTAGACGCTTAAACTTAATTCACATTTAAAATCGGTCGAAGTTATTGGAGCAACATATATATATATATATATATATATATATATATATATATATATATATATATATATATCCCACTCACTTTTGTTTATTAGACAAAGAGTTTTGTTACTTCATGTAGTCTATAGCTTGCCTGACGTTTCGGCTAACTTGATGAATATTTTTGAGCGTTCTTAAATATAAAAAATTAAAAAAACAATATCATTTTACTCTTCTATTTAAATACATGCTACACAGTAAAATACTTGTATATGCCTTTAGGAGAAAAAAAGATATTTAACAGTAATACACTAAAAGTAAGCTATAGCTGCACCGAAAATCTAGAAAAAATTATAAAAAGACATAATAATAATCTTTTAAACCAATATAAAAACCTGAGTAATAATGGAAATTGCAAAGTAACTAATGTCGATAATGCAAACAAATGTAATTGCAGAAATTCTAACAACTGTCCATTGCAAATCAAATATCTGACCAACTCTCTTGTTTTACCTATCTATTTCTACAATTGAAAATCCGACTGTTGAAAAATTTTATAGAAGGAGTACTAAGAATTCTTTTAAAAATAGGTGGTACCAACATATCCTATCTTTCACTAATAGTGCTTATAAAAATAGAACATCCTATTCCGAATATTTTTGGAATTTAAGTGTGGTTAATAAAACTCCTACGGTAAAATGGAAAGTTTAAAAAAAAAGCTAAAACTCGTATCTTCTTAAATGAATCTTTCTTGTTATGCTTGCACGAAAAATTGGAATTATTCGATTTGCTGATGAACTTTCTGTCAAATCAAAGAAGTGAATTAATTGTAAATTGCTGACATAGTTTATCTTTCACCTTATAATATGGTTAAACTTTGAATTTGTTAGTACTATTTCACATGTTCATAAGTAGTAAGTGAATTGTGGTGCGCCTTCTATGAATGATTATTTTATTTTGTTTATTTAGACTTAATATAGCTATGTATTGCTGTCCAGTGTGGTATGGGGATATTCCACATTTTTAAGTTTTAAACGTTTTAAATACATTCACTGCTTTTTAAAGAAGCCTTTTAATTTTCAACTACAAAATCTGTGTTGTAATTAGCTATGCGTTTGATTATCTTCCTACCCCACCCTTAGCTTCTTATGGAAAATTGAACATGTCATATTTGGCCCCAATTATGATACAGTGTTGACACTCGCTTACAGTTTGAATCAATTTCATGTCTGCCACTAATTAACTTATCTAAGTTTCTATTTCATGCTGTATTATGCCAAGATCTAAAGTGTAGAGAGTGAGAGAAAGAGAGAGTTAGTGTGTGTGTGTGCGTGTGTGTGCGAGAGTGTTTATAAGTGGACACTGAGGCCAACACCAATCGGTGACAGTCTGTTTCCTGCTTCAATGTAACTTTCAGGCCATGTGATTGAAGATTTCGCTGAAGCATGAAAAAGACTGTCGACATTTGTTGTCGACTCCGCTGTCCACTTTTATACTTACATATGTTCTAGCTCGAACATTGAGCACTTTTACCCATAATTATATCTTAGATTAAATCTATATTTTTATCATTATATGTATGTGTGTGTGTTTGCAAAATTCATATATAACTAAGAAATATATATGTAAAAAGAGAATATTAATAAAGACAAAAGTAAAACTTTTCTTAAGCGACGCGTTTCCTTCTCTGATGGGCAAATGTAAGGAATTTGTTTTGTAATATCTATGAACACAAAAAAGGTCTTATACGCAAAAAAATATCAAATGCATTAATCATGCATAAAAATCAGTTCAACCCCAATTTCGGTCTAAAAAATGCCACTCTTATTAAAAGAGAAAGTAAATTAGACGTTAAATGATTAAGAATGCCGACGTCGAACCTTACCAAAATACAAAGCCACGCTGTTTTTTGTTTTTTTTTGTTTTTTTTTTGGTTTTTTTAATATATCCTTTTCTAAAAGAAATACGCTTTTCCCAATACATGATATTGCTCGGAATTTCAGAGAATACCTTATCTGTTGCATGTCTTTTACAAAACAAATTAACTAGTTCACAGACAGACACACGCTTCCTGAAGTTTTTTTAATCATATATTCAGTAATAAGAAGAAAACCAAAATTAACCCGTTGCTAAATAAAGGTTTCTTAAAAGTTTAGCCATGCTATTAGTCAGTTATGTGCCATGCGTGATACACGCTTAAGCGATCATGTATCTTATGATACATGACTGACAAGGCAGATTTTTTTCCCGCAGTAGGTTGCCATTTCTTTCCGTGGTAGACCAGTTGCCATCCAAGGCTATAGAACCCGGTCGGTCCTGCTATTTATCCATAGCTGGGGGTGGGGGAAGAGGATCCATACCTTTCCCAAGGGTATTAGCACGTAAGTGAATGTAATGGATTCGACTGGAATTCGAACTCGGTCGCTATCTATTACCATATAACTTCCATATTAATAGCAATATTAGGGCTGGGGAACTTTAAGTTTTAGGTAACCCATGTGTAAAAATTGGGCGCCAACTTTTGGCCTAAGCGTATATTTGTACATTGAAATAGTTCACTTCCGGCCATGAGACACACGCTTCCTGGAGTGTTTTTTTTTTGTTCATCATATATTCAGTAATAACAATAAAAACAAAATTAGTCCGTTGCTGCATAAAGGTTTTATTAAACCATGAAGAGATAAATTTACGTTGATTATTTTACAAAATATGTGTTTAACTAAAATAAAATAAAATAAAAAACACTATAACCCCAAATGGCCCTATACTTATTTTGGTTTGGCATTCAAACTGTTAACGTATTCCTAACTTCTGATTTCAAAACTTTTCTATAAATACTTTAGCAATATTTCTTATTAAGTCACATGAAATACGATATCATGTTTGTGTAATTTCGGATAGTTAAAACCGAGTGTTGTCTCTTTTCTAATTAAAGCCTCCCATAGTGTGTTTGCCAAAGATATGGCATGATGGTCTTTGGCAAATCCTTAGGGAATTCAATGTAGATAACGGAATTATGCAAGTCATCCAGACCCTATATAAAGACGCCACCAGCGCTGTTCTTCTGGAAAAAATAACAAATGGTAGGTTTCTTCCGGAAAACTGTCTGCGTGAGACAGGGATGCGTACTCACATTTTTCAACCTATTTCTAGAGTGAATCATTCAAGAAACCCTGAAATGATACAACTCTTCAATCTCTATCGATGGTAGATCCGTCTGTACCCTACGTTTTGCAGACGGCATTGTACTCATAGCAGGTATTAACAGTTAGCTTCAGGACTTGACCAACAAACATTTTGAAGGAGCAGGAGCATATGGAATGGAGATCAGCTCCGAGAAATGTAAAGTAATGCTGACTAGCATAGACAGTAACACCTGTGTCAGCATTACCTTGAATGTGAATTCTCTGGAGGAAGTGTCCAGTTTTAAATACTTAGGTGCAATCTTATCTAAAGATGGTATCTTCAGCTCGGAATACGTACATTTACAAATTAGCAAGATTATGGAGGAGCAAAATCAGCTTTCAAACGAAGAACAGATTGTACAAATAACTTGTCTCCATTCTCCTATATGGATGTGAAACGTGAACACTGTTGGCAGAAACAGAGAGAAAGATCCAAGCGTTTGAGGAAAAATGCACTAGAAAACTTTTTAGCATCTTCTATTTGGAACATAAAACGAATGAAGTTATGCGGAAAAGGTTTGAAAGTTTTGTGGGCTACGACACATCTCTTTCCGGCATTGTCAAACGGAGAAAATGGCGTAGTTTGGACATGTTATAAGTCCTGACAGCCTGTGCAAGACCATCATGCAATGCACCGTTGAAGGTGGACGTAGGAAATGACGTCAATACATAAACTGGTTGGGCAATGTCAAACAATTGACAAGTATGACTATACCAGAATTGCTAATGGCTACCGTTGATAGACCGTTGTGGAAGAGATTCAATATGGCTACTGCATTCGGACCCCCCCACTCCCAATACGATTAGAAAAGTCAAGCGGATTCTGATAATGACGATGATGATGATAGTGTGTTTATTGCTCGGTTTGCCTTGCTAATTAGATCTCTAGTGTATCACATAAGCATCATCTGAAGATTTTTACGATGTGACATTCATTAATTTCCGTATTTCCCGTAAATTAATATCCTGAAATTGAACAATCATCTATTAAAATGTCTTCGCATCTCGATCACTTCTGTTCGTACTTATATATATATATATATATATATATATATATATATATATATATATATATATATATATATATATATATACTAGCCCATAGCCCAGCGTTGCCTGTGCTTGATTCAAAAAATCGTACGATTCATACAACAATCGCTATCACTAGACTTAAAATATTTTTGCCCTCCCTTGCCTTTAAAGGAGTGCCCTTTGCCGTGCTGATGTTGCTACATGCCTTATTTTGCCTATCTCACACTGCGAATTTTTTGAAGCTCTATACTACACATTAAATCTGTTACGAAAAAGAACTAAACAAAATAAACACAAAACGATCAGCTTTAAAAAAGGACTCGTAACTGGAAAAACCGAATGAAAAAAGCATGTTAACAACAAATACTTTTTCACACCCAACCCAGTTCTGCGGAATTAGAATCAACGTTGTGTTTAAGCAAGCGAATGAGCCAATTGGAGTAAAGTGCCATGCAGATTTAAATTTTTCCCACCTTTGACGAATGCAGCTATCGATTTTTTGCATGCTATTTAATATTCGTATCAATCAACTGTTGGCTCTCACGCTGGCCAGTAGAATCTTCCTGCCTATTCGTGGCAGCCAGCTATAGGCTCTCACTCTGGCCAGTAAAAAATGGTTGCAAACTATATGAAAACTGCCGTAGAAACATGAAAAAAATCGATTATTTCCACTATCGATGGGAGTTGGGAAATGCAAAGTCGGTCTTGGTCTTCCCGCTAACGTGGAGCATGTGCATGTAAATTTTGGTGCAAATCCGTCGAAAATTGCGGCCGTGCATTCGTCACACACACACACACACACACACACACATCCTGCCTGTTATAGATAGAGATAAGATACGCTTAGTTTGGTATAAAATCCCAACAGTGAGGAACTTAGTTGAGATTGGCTCACAGTCCTGAAAATCAAATCTCTTAAAAATTGCATTATGAGATTTTTTGTGGGTATGTTTTCTTTTCATTGTTTGCAAGACATATGTGGTTTTACTTGAAATTATACAAATATTTTTTTAATTGGAGAAGCCAGGCTTTTATAAGTATACATTCTACTCTCTTGATTGACGAGTTCTCCGAATAAAGTAAACGCTCTTTTTCAACAATTGCTCGTAGAAGTTTTGAAAACTTAAGAAAAGCTATGTCTTTATTATCAATCTTGGCCGGGTAGCAAAGTACAAGTAGTTCAGAGTTGAGAGATTAGGCATTGTTTGTTTGGGTAGGGGTCATATTGCTGGACCAACCGAAGCACAGGAGGATATGGAAGTTTTCTAGTGAAAAATAAGATTGATCGTTGGTGGGGTCGAAGATCAACAACTTAAGACCTGAAATAATTAATTCCCCCCACCACTGGCTACAGGACATGGTTCTCGGGGTAACTAAGTTCTTAAATACGGACAATATGTAAAAGACTTAGTCAAAGAAGTTTTTAAGAAACCTATCCTATCCTGTATGCAGTTTAATATCGTCTTTTCCTAAGTCAGTATTATAAAACAATTTAGGAATGCTTCGTATGAAGGAATTGAGTTATAATTACACTGAATCCTGTTTTATGCGTCTGGATCAGTTAAACGAGGTTTCGACAACTTCAATATCCCTTCGTTAATCCATCCCTTTTCTCGAGCAAGTCTTACGGACGCATCGCGTTGAAACACCGATTCCCGCACGATCACTGAAGTTAAGCAACGTCGATCTTGGTCAGTACCTACATGGGTGACCGCTTCGGAATATAAGTTGCTGTAATCTTGGATATGAGTGTAGTGTCTGTGGATATGCATACGTAAATTCAAAATATTTTTTCAATGTTCGTTTTATCGCATAGGGAGAATAAAAAAGCTCTTGAATTTGAATTTGACAATGTAACGGTGCAAAACGCTGTAAAAAGAATAGTTTAAACTATTTTGAATATACGGGACTACGTATAGACATCCACAGACAATTTAACCCCTTGAAGATGGTCTCAGATAATATTCAAAGTGCTTGTGAAAATAAAAATTATTTGAAAGAAAATTTTGTTATTTTTCATAATCAGTTTACTACGGGCACAAAGAAAGGAATTAGTGAACTCGAAAGGATTAAAACTAAGATATACAGACATAATACATCTAAATTATTTAACCACACCCGTTTGAATATATATATATATATATATATATATATATATATATATATTTGAAAATATATAGAAAATAGGAAAGAACTGGTTAGGTAAACAATCCAAAGTTCCTTAGTATTTTAGTTATTATTTTTAAAAAATAGTGCTCGATACAAAAGTAGAGCATAAATATAATTATTTATTTAAAAATACATAGTGTGTGTGGGGGGTGTAGGTGTGTGTGAATTAGTGCACACAGATCGGTAATAAAACATTGCCGGATATGTAATTACAGAACTAAAAATTATACTAATTATAAATATACATTTTTCCTTACTGTTAGTGAAAATCTGAGTTTTATGCACGGCGCAGGATATATATATATATATATATATATATATATATATATATATATATATGTGTGTGTGTGTGTGTGTGTGTGTGTGTGTGTGTGTGTGTGAGTGAATGTTGTTTTGTGTGCGTTGGTGTGCGTGTAAATGTAAAATATACTGTTGCCGGCGACAAGATGCTAGAAGTCGCTGTTATGGACACAAAGAGAAATCTGAATGACATTGATGAAGGTAAAATAAACGTTTATGTGCGGAATATTAGGTTAGGAAGGATGTTTGAAATCTCACTGGCTTGTGGAGTATTTTTGTGGAGTAAACTGTCTGCAGTTGACCGAAGACTGACCCAAAAATCACCAACTGCTTACAAATCATTGCCTAGCCAAGTTTTATCGATTGTAGAATAAACGGAGATTTTTCTTTCAAGAACAAGCTAACGGGCTATTTGGCACGAATTGTAGATTGCTTTCATTAAAGGAACAGAAAACATGCGCCACAATGAATTTGAAGGGAGAATAATTTTATGCACGAGATTCAACTCAGTTACATAAAAAACTTTTAGATAGTTTTTTTTCGAAAACTTGAGTCGTAAGTAGTACTTCGGCTCTTGTGTTGTCAGTTTGTTTTATGAACAAAATCTTTTTTTTTCTGTGTGTGGGTGTGTAAGAAATCGTTATCGTAATGTTATTTGGACAGACCTTAATATTCCGTAGATGTCGAATTGCTAGTTCGTCACTGGTGTTTGGTATCGGAATATATTTTTTTCTATGTAGACGCTGGGTGTTGCGTTTAAATTGCTAATGTAGTAATACCAGCTTAATTTCTCGTTCAACACTGCTGTGGAAACACGTGGAGTTTCTGTGTATTTTCCGAGTACTCTGTCGCTATTTATATGGTGAGAACGAAATTCTCGAATCTTTCTGTCGCCACTGATGTGGGACTGGCAAGGTATTGAGGTTTTCGACGTGAATGCGTTTCTTGAATTCTTCGTCGCCACTGATGTGGGACTGGTAATGTATTGAGGTTTCGGCGTGAGTACGTTTCTCGAATTCTTCGTCGCCACTGATGTGGACCCAAAGTTGGGACCACGGAAGGAAAACACGGAACACGGATTAGAGGTAAGAAAGATATATTAAACAAAAAGGTTACAAAGATAGTCTAAGTTTAAGCGGAGCTTACTATGTGCTAGTGTCCAATATTGGTAGTCGTACGTGGCTGATACTACGGTAGAATACTCTCTCTCTCTTTCCTCCACTTCTCCTATATATCGCATACTTTATATAGTCCTGGAAGAGTCCATGTTGTAGGTATGTTACAGCCTCACAACACTTTCCTAGGAGGATTAGCAAATAAGTGAATGTAATGTAATTTAAATTCGTCTCTCTGATTCCTCGATCCGAGCCGCTACCCATTGCTCCACCGTGCCTCCTATTTAATATAAATTGGTTTTATTGATCTGTCCATGTCTCGTCTTCTTTTAAATTTGCTAAATTATTACTAGTCCTGTTCACACTAAATCTAGTCTCGTACTAGTTGAATCTAGTACTGAACTAGAAATTACTATGCCACATAATTCACGAACCAATGCTGTAATTCATTCGGCTACTGCTAAGATTGTAGCGAACTGAGTCTGCCCGTAAGAGAGCAATTCTTGAGAAGACGCTTTCAAAGTGGGCACTCTTTTTACCAAATGAATACAGAGGGTATTGGGGTCTGGATATAGCAAGGTATGCTGTAGCTGCAAAGGTTTGAGTTGGGGGCACTAGAGAATGGTGCTTGTCTGAAGATTTTCCATGAAGGTAACGATAAATATCCGATATGCTTGAGACATTACGTTTGTGAGAAAGGTTCTGTGGCGTGGGAAATAAGTAACCCACAACAAAGCCCCCTAAAGGATTTTGAACTCCGTCAAGGCCGGAAATGAGAGGACTGGTCTAAATATTACAGCAATACGTTTTTCCTGATCTGATCCCCGCAAAGATAAAACATGGCAGATGTTGCTAAGTATTTTCTTGAGTGTTACAAGACACCGACAATTTTTCCAGCGTTTGATCCTATATTCGAGTTCCACGACGTCATTTGCGGTTTTGAGTCTCAATGGCTGTTCAAAGCAGAGAACCCTTCACCATGAGAGGAGTTAATTCAGTGTGTGATCCCTGACGATGAATGGTATTAGTTTGGTTTTGAAGAGATTGAGGGTTACAAGCCACCACCTCATATCACTAAGCTGTTAGAATTAGATAAGATGAGGGATCACATATAAGCCATTGGTCAACTTAACTTTTTGTAGAAGCAAGCAAGTAAACCTTACGAATCATTTATATATTATGGTGAGGGCGGGTGAAAAGAATCGGTGAAAACCGAAGCTGTGGATAAGAATCAGAGAATAAAGACACACGCACGCACGCACGCACGCACACACACACACACACACACACATATATATATATATATATATATATATATATATATATGTATTTAAATAAAAAGAAAGAACAGTAAGATATATAATCCGGTGTTCTTATAGATATTTTTATTTTTACAAAATAGTGCTCAATGTAAATTTACAGAGCATTAATATTATAAATTAATTGATTTAAAATATGTTTTTTTCGCTACACATTTCTAACCATGTTTCAAAATGGAAGCTAAAAGCCCCGAATTTAATTTAGCAATTAATTAAAGACATTAGTTCCATTTCATCCTCAATTCGCTTGAGGATGAAATGGAACTAATGTCTTTAATTTAATTGCAAAATTAAATTGTGGCTTTAGCTTCCATTTTTGAAACATGGTTAGAACTGTGTAGCGGAAAAAAGGCATATTTGAAATCAATTAATTTATAATATATATATATATATATATATATATATATATATATATATATAAAGAGAGAGAGATTTTTAATTTTTTCACTTAACTCATGTTCACTTCAAGTTTCATGGCCATACACTGTTCGAACGAGTGGTCCCGACCTTGGGGCCACGAATCTTCGAAGTAATCATGACATTACTAAAAAAAAGTTTTTTAAAAAAATAATTATTTATCGCTCTAGCTATACTATTTACATTATTCCGACCATTGTCCTCGTCTTTGTTGCCATATTTATTACAACGTTTCGGCCGTTTTTCGCTCCGGCCTTCTTCATGTGGTTCGAATGTCGAACTGAACCCTTTATTTCGCTCACTGGGTTAGACGTGCCATGTTTAATGGATGTCAATTATCAGTTACCTCCTGTTAATTCCCCACTCCAAGTTCTCCACTGCCTTGGCCGGGTATTGAACTCAAGGACACATGGCACAGGGGATAATGGTGTTGTGACAGGACCCAAAGAATGTGAGTTCATGACATCATACAAACTGGCTTATAAATCACGGCTAAATGCAGTTATGAAATCCAAGCTCTCGAACTATACCTGGACGCTTGTAGACCGCAGAAAAGTTATATTTTCTGTAACAGCACGTTATGCTTAAAAGCAAACATTAGGAGGTACCCTAGTAAAATATTTGATGAAAAGTATAAAATTCAGATTAAGAATCATCCAGCAAGCCAGATGATTTATGGTACCATATGCAAATCTGGAAAAGTTGGACAATTATGAATTGTGAACAGTATGTGGATCTACTGCAAGAGAAACTGGAATGGTATATACACATTCATACTTATGCACTTTGGGTCCACATCAGTGGCGACGAAGAATTCGAGAAACGCATTCACGTCGAAAATCTCAATATGGCAGGTTGAGTTTTCACCTCTTTTAGAAAATTAACATTGTACTCGGTGTGAAAGTTGGAGCTTTAAATGCTAAGTACTATCACCAATAATTAGATTCCTAGCTTTTACCAATTCTTGAACAATTAGTTTTAAATATCGTCTGGAAAATGTACAGAAATACTTACTTTCCTCAGGTTTTTGCTTATAAACTGACTTCAAAATGTTACTATTTCAAGAATAAAAGCAAATAAATCTATTCATTTATTTTTGTATTAGCTATATTGAATAGAAAATATATTCGAACCAGTATTTCAAATATGAATCATCAGTTCATCAGTTATCTGTCATGTATGATACACGCCTAGGCGATCATGTATCTTTCGATATATGACTAACGAGGCAGATTTTTTCCCCGCAGTAGGTTGCCATTTCTTTCTGCGGTAGACCGGTTGTCATCCAAGGCTACAGAACCCGGTCTATCCTGTTATTTACCCATACCTTGGGGAGAAGAAGAGGATTGATACCTTTCCCGAGAGTATTAGAACGTAAGTGAATGTAATGGATTTGACTGGAATTCGAACTCGGCTCTCCGATTCCTCAATCCGATGAATCACCACAAGGTAAATATGAATTTATTTCACTGTTCCATAAAAGAAAACTGTGTAAACGATGTCAAAGATTACAAAAAGGATAATCGAAGAAGAAGATCTTACACTATTTCTTAGGTTATAATTAATAAAAAACAAAATTAGATAAAAGTGTATATAACGCCATTATAGTGCTGGACACAAATTCTATGACAAAACTTTTAAAATTTGCATTGTTTATGGAGGATCGCATTAAACTACGGCATCGTATAACATATTACATTATAATATATCGAAATTATTCAGGTTAATTTCTCTTTGAAGTAAAATAAGTTCTTATTTGACAACACAATATTTTAGGAATAATGTGCTTGTGTCTTGGTTATTGTCCAGGAAATTACTTAGCCCAGACTGCCTGAAGATATCGAAAGGATGAAACCAAGATAGTGTGATCGGCTGATATCCTAATAGTTTATATATATATATATATATATATATATATATATATATATATATATATTGGTGTCACGGGCGCTTTTACTTCATAAGAAAAAGGTTCTTATCTATGAAGAAAGCTGGTTCGAGACCTGCTGAATGTCATATTTTATTAGCGTTTCTCGATAATTTCGGATTAACTGATGAAAATATAATATAATATATATATATATATATTTTTCTTGCATACATACGAGAGATTTCTTTTTGAGACATAAAACGTGTAAGAACTGTCTACATGATATTTCGAGCGCTTTCGGCTAATCTATGTTCCAATATCATGGAGGTTTTTGCCTATCTTAATAAGTAGATTGTCATGGTAACAATATTTTAACAATAAGATTAGTGTAATTGATCCTACATTTTGTGTAGTTGTTCGATTTATTACAAGATACACACACTTATCCTGGGCAGTTCAACTGATAAACTGCATACGTGTTCTTATATATATATATATATATATATATATATATATATATATATATATATGAGAACACTTATGCAGTTTATATATAAATATATATATATATATATATATATATATATATATATGCGTGTCTGTCTAATTATAAATATACAATCGTTAGCGTAACTCTGAGTTTCATACACGATGCATCATCAGTTGCAGAATACATGTATATATATATATATATATATATATATATATATATATATATATATATATATAAAAATTTATAACATAGACATGTTATCAAGTGATATGACACCAGTCCTGTTCAAACAAAATTGCAACTTTTGTAGTGATATTATAATATGTATATGTTATAAATAAATTTTAATAAATACTATTAGCTCTACTCAATATTGACCACTTTATTATAATGTTTTGGGATATTGTAAATGTATGCTTGTGTGTGTGTATATATATATATATATATATATATATATATATATATATATATATATATATATATTAAGACATTTTTCTGATTATACGTTCTTTTTACAGATACAAATATTTAAATAAATGCTCTGTTTATAATAAACAACAGTATTAACGACATTTACCGGCCTGAATGTCCGAGAAATTCTCATAGAATTTTCATGCCGGTAAATGTCGTTAATACTGTTTATTATAAACAGACCACTTTATTTTATGTTTGTATTTATAAAAATACATGTCTTAAAATAATTGTCGGACTTTTGTCCATTTCATAATATATATATATATATATATATATATATATATATATATATATATATATATATATATATATATGTGTGTGTGTGTGTGTGTGTGTGTAAAACATATTGATACTGGCGACTATATGCCAGTACGACAGTTTCGTGCTTATCAGAATTGAATATATCACTCAAACAGGATTAATTTCGAAGATTAAATGTCGCGGTTATGGACACAAAGAGAGATCTGAGTAACTTTGATGAAGATGAAATAAATGTTTATGTGCTGGATCTTAGGTTAGGAAGGATTTTTGAAACCTCATTGGTTTATGGCGTGTTCTTTGTCATCATTTGACCGAAGACTGACCCAAAAATCACCAACTGCTGACAAATCATTTGCTAGCCAAGTTTTATCAATTGTAGAATAAACGGAAACTTTCCTTTCAAGAACAAGCTACTTGGCATGAATTGCAGATAACTTTCATTAAAGAACAGGAGACATGCGCAACAAATACGCATTATACTGAACCTTCTTGTGTGTTGAGTTGCGTGTCCGTAGGCTAGACATGGGCTCCATTGTCAACAATATCTATTGCTGTATCTTCGAAGTGAACAGGAGCATGAGAACTTTATTTTGTATCACTGAAATATAACTTGTTCCTATTGGCCTTCTGTTCTCTTGAATAAGTACAGTGTCAATGTACGTAGGTGTTGTAATCCTAGTGTGAAGACAATGTTAACATGTTGCCCTATGGGGAATATATCTAACCGTTGGATGCAAGAATGTTTTTGACAAACTCATCTGGAGTATTTTCAGTCAGGTCAAAAGAACATTGTCGCGAACTTTTTTCTATGATGTGCAGCGTCCACTCAGAACATGAGCGATCATGGCGCTCCAAAACTTCCTATTATTTGTGGTTCTTAGCAGTTTTTTTTTCCTTTTTGAAAAGGCCTACGTTCAGCCATCTATTCACACAAGATCATCAAGTAGGCAGCTCGCTGTTTCTCTCAATATTCCTTGTGAGGATTAAGATTTATAAGATCTTCTTCATTTTGTGCCGAAGGAATTTCAGATGTCTTTTTCTGATTTTGTGCGTGTGTTATTTTTGATGACATTTTCTGTAAGACTTACTCTTTCTTTATATGCTTCGTCCATGGAATTCCCAATATAATGTTGCCTACATTTTTGAGGTCAAAACACCATGTAAGTGTAAAAGCAGGTTTTAATAACAGAAATACTTTGTAAAAAAATTATTACCAGCAATATATTTTTGAAAAAAAATTGATATTACCAGAAATTCATTTTTGGAAAAAAAAAAGAAGATATTATCAGCTATACATTTTTGAAAGAAAAATATTACCAGAAATAATTTAGGTTGATATAATGTAAAATAAACCAAACCAAACCAAACCAGAAATATATTTTTGAAGAAAATAAATATTATCAGTAATACATTTTTGAAAAAAAAAAATTACCAGCTATATATTTTTTAAAGAAAAATATTACCAGAAATATTTTTTTCGGCATAAAATAACCCATTTAGGTTGATATGCCGTAAAATAAACCAAACCAAACCAAACCAGAAATATATTTTTGAAGAAAATAAACATTATCAGCAATACATTTTTGAAAAAAAAAAGATATTACCAGCTATACATTTTTTAAAGAAAAATATTACAAGAAATATTTTTTTCGGCATAAAATAGCCCATTTAGGTTGATATGATGTAAAATAAACCAAACCAAACCAAACTAAGCCAAAACAGATTTCTATATGCACAACTTTAACAGGACACTGACCCTGTTTAAATATTTAATTGCATGACATTAGAGGAAGAAGATTTAGAAGGATTACCAAATGAATAATAATTATTAAATTACCAGGAGAGTAGTTAGAATGATTAATAAAAAATTAAAAAATAAGCACGTTAAATTTTAAGCTTTAAGATAATAAAATTAATTCAGAGAAGAGTTCCAAGGAGAATCGAACCCAGAATAAATTAGCCAAGCTTGATTAAAATTGAGCAAAACAAGGCTATACACTCTCCGCCGATGAGAAGACATGATTAACGTATTGTCAAAATTTCTTTAGTCCTGAAAAATTAAGTTCAGATGTTTGTTTACATATTGTCTGTCCAAAACGTGTGTATTCTCATCAATTATTCTAGACAAAGAAGAATTTTGAATTGCGTTAATTCCCAAACTGGGGATTTGCTTATGTTGAAAGCCCAAGAACACAGTTATCTTTAAAGAATAATATCTAGGGAGATTCTAGACGGAGAAAGTACCACATGATTAATAAGTAAGATCACTTAAGATTAAGTCGATTGGAGTGGAGAAATTAGATATGTGAATGCATTTTTTGGTGGGGGTGTTGACTATATAGCAAAAGCTCCCCAGATACAGATACATTCGGCTCGGAGCGATCGGGATTACTCGTAAGATAGTTGTCGATAAAGCGCACACCCACAATTCCCGGGGCTGGAAAGAAAACAAAGACACACGCATACAGAAGAATTGAATGGACAGGCAAGTTGTTAGTTTGAAGAACTGAAGAAGAGTCGACTGGCTGTTTAAAATGTTCGCGTTTGCGACTAGATATTACCATGGAGTACTTGATCTTGCAGCAGATAATAAAGACATTTTAGTCAACCAGTTGTTCTTTATATTCAATAAAATTGTTGGTGTTATCAAAAATGCTGTGCATTTTATTGAAGAATTTCTTGTTCTACTTTGACTACGACTGTAGAATAACAATAATAAACAGCACTTACCGGTGTAAAGGTCCCAGCTAGCGTCCAGCTGGCAGACAAAAATAAAGCAGGTTGTAACTTAATACATACCCTGCAAACTAACAGATGAATCAAGCTGGTATTTATATAGAAATACCTCCACTCAGGTACCAGCAGCCAATCACAGCCCAAGCAATGGACTATCCCACTTTAGCACAATGAGATGCTCTATGGCAACATAAATAGCTCTCTTTCTAAAGGTTGGATTATTGTTCACTTAGCTTGCTCCACAACTAAGTGTTTATCTCTACCACGTGATTTTTCTACAGTTCTACTTTGACTCCGACGTCCGCTTGGTTGCAAAGAGACAAAAGCTACCACGGCCACAAACAGGAATTCTGCAATTTGTTATGGTCCGGTTCCTTGTACTACGGTGTTAGTCCAAGGTAGAACCAAATAAGAAGAACTCGAACACGGATATGGAATAACACAGATATATTACAAACAGGAATATATACAGAGAAGTAGAAAGTGTTAGTACGAACAATCAGGTTTAGTAGAGAGAACAATGTAGTCTCGACCAGTATCACTATTCCAATGTCTTGTAGTAATTGTCTAAACGCGACTCTGTTTCGGACTGCCTGACTCGACTCTTGACGCGACTGACTGACTCGTTCGCTCTGACTGACTGGCAGACTCCTGACGGACTTCTGACTGACCTCACTCCAGACTTCAGACTGAACGGTATTTAGTCCCCCCCACGAGGGCATCATGTGGCACAAGGCCGGTTTAACGTGGGATCTCCGAGCCCGTGGGCTCGGTCAAAAATATGCCCATTGAACCCGTTTATACGGGTTCAGGGGCGGTTTACCTCCCGAAAGACATTCCGCCCTTCGGCGTAGCCTCGTTCGGGTTCCTCCCCGCTCGAAGGCAGAGAGAGTTCAACCGATCAGCCGATCAGCCGGTCGCCCGACATCGGACTGAACTCTCTGCTTCCTCTTGAGGCGCAGTATTTATTACGTATGGAATAGTCCATTATGTTATTATGGGTAAGGTCCCAGTTACACAACAGATACAGAGGGGTCCACATTAGACTTTGTCATTAATCTCACCACCGAAAGTATCAAGCCTGGAGAGAAGATACACCGGCCTAAAAAGAGGAGAGAAAAGAAAGCCAGATGACCCGTGAGGTCAGTATTGCTCATCAAAGCTGGTAGTAATAACGAGGAGGAATAGAAGAGAGAGATCAGATGGAGACAGAGCCAAAGTGTGTTAGGTGATGGAGAAGAGAGAAGGTCAGAGAATGATATTTGAATGTCTTATTTTCTCTTAACAGGAGAACCCGCTTTATCAAGTAACTTTCATAAAACTGGAATACAGCTTCAAATGAACAGCGTAAGTTTCGGTTACTCTAAAATCAGTTCTAAATTATATATATATATATAAATATATATATATATATATATATATATATAACGTCATCCACAGACAGACTGTTTCGCAGCTCATCAGTGTGGCTAGATATCCGGTTACCTCTAGCTAGGATCGAAACCCGATTGAATTGGTGTCAGTCTTAGCCGTCGTGAAAGTGGATTTTAGCGTATTTATTTTAGAAACACGCCCAGTGACCGACAGTGACTCAATTCGATATATATATATATATATATATATATATATATATATATATATATATATATATATATATATATATATATATATATATATATATATATATATATATATATATGTGTGTGTGTGTGTGAAACAGTTAAAAGCACAAATTGCAAGGGGAAACGAACCAGGCTGGAGACCCCATTGCCTTTATTAAGTTTTCTTGAGTGAGCAAGCAAGTAGGTGCAAGATACACTGTTTAAAATATTTTTTAAAAAAAACAACAAATAACGGGTCTTCTATTACAAAAAAGCTTGTCCTCTAAAAATAACGTTAGAAGATGTTGGATTAAAAATAAATTCATTAACTATATATATATATATATATATATATATATATATATATATATATATATATATATATTTCATTTCACGTTGATTGTTTTTGGTTTTGTCGAATGCACAATATAGTAACGTCTGTTGGTCACCGTTTGTGAGAAAAGCAACACAAAGACGCAATTCTCTTCGCCAGGAATTTAGAAACGATATGCTGTACAGCTTGACATTTGCGCCAGAATCTCCAATACGAAAAATTCCGGTTGTTTAGGTGTAAACTGAGGATAGTGCATAGCCTTCGGAAAGACTATGATAAATCTAATGATGATTACGAAGGTGTTTGTAGTGATAATTACCGATGTCGACGTTATACCTCCATTTATCTTCACACCGGACTCAACACCGAGGTCTACGTTGAGGAGATAGTGCGGCCCTGGGTCAAGAGAGCTGTTGCTGGAGGACTATGTCTGGCAACAGAACACTGTACCATACGACACAAGCAGGAGAACATAGCCATAGTTGTCAGACAATTTCTGCGACCACATTTCTCCTTAGAGCATGTAACATAACTCCACAGATTCCAACCACCTTGCTTATTATGTGTAGGGCACAGTTGTGCGAGAGACCAACAAAACTAATATTGACACCAAAGATGACCTGAAGGTAATGATTATGGCAGCATTCACCAACTGAAACAAGAAGACCGTCCAGAAGATCTGAGGGAGATTCTGAAGTAATCTGGAGGCTGTGGTTGAAACACTGGCGATTCTATTGAATAAATTTACTCTGTAGTATTTGAAGATATATGTGCATATTTTTTTGGTAAATATATCTGTTAAAATGAGATGCCAGTGTTATTTTCATTTTTGCGTAATTGAGATAACAATTTTATCCATTGTACCAAAAATACTTTTACAAACTTTGGAGGCGGCTTCCCGACACAAGAACAAGTTAAAATGTACATTATTTACATTATTCGAACTATTGTCCTCATCTTTGTCGCCATATTTATCACAATGTTTCGGCCGTTTTACGCTCCAACCTTCTTCAGGTGGTTGGAATTTCAAACTGAATTTTCTTTATTTTGCTCACTGGGGTAGACTGTTCTAGTTCCACGTGCCATGTTTGATGGATGTCAGTTATCTGCTAATTTCCCTCTGAATATACTCCACTGTCTTAACCGGGTATTGAACACACACTGCTTGGGTCCTGTCACTGGATCTAACCAACGCCTTTATCCACTGTGTCATGTGTCCTTAGCAGGAGATAACTGATAACTGACATCCATCAAACATGGCACGTGGAACTAGAACAGTCTACCCCAGTGAGCGAAATAAAGGTTTCAGTTCGAAATTCCAACCATCTGAAGAAGGCCGGAGCGTACAACGGCCGAAACGTTGTAACAAATATGGCGACAAAGATGAGGACAATAGTCCGAATAATGTAAATAATGTACATAATACCTCATCTCAGAAATATAGACAGACTTCGAAATTAAAATGTCCATATATACATATGTATAAAAGGTCATCGTTCCGTAACTCATGACTCAAAATAATGTTCAAGATGTCCTTCATTTGCTTCTGCACACTCATACAACCTTTGAATCATTGGCTGGCGGATCCTTTCCAATACACCCATATGGCGTCGAATTGTTTTGCCTGCCACCATGACACCTTGATGAAGCGTCTCTGTGTTATTAATGTCTGCTTCCTAAACCAACTGTTTTACATGGCCCCATAGACGAAATTTAGGTCGCGGTCAACCTGTACAAGGTCATGGAACGGGTATTCTCGTACGTATCCCTCTTTCATGGTAGATGTTACCCAGTGCATCGCGAACAGGTCTGTAAGTGTGTTCAAAATAAAGTCCCTGAAAAGCGCTCTTATAAGATATGCTGGTAAAACATAGGGATCTACAAGACGGTCACCTACAATTCAAGCCTACCAATTAATCGTAAACTGATGCTGGTATTTAGCCTGCATTTTAACAAAGGGATACCGATCGACCCCAAAATTTGTGTACATTTTTTATTCCATCTCTTCCAAATGTTGCCTCATCCGGAAATAAGACTGAAGAGAAAATCAACGGATCCTCAGTTTGTGCAATAAAGCAGCGCCAAAGTTCTGCCAAGGTTTCGCTATAATTTACTTTAGTTGACGCTCATCAACAAAGTGAGTTCTTAAAGCCTCTTCCTTTGCTTCTAGTTCTCAACTTATATTTTCAACAGCCTTCTTTATCGTTCCATGATCTCTGCAAAGATCATTTGATATCGCCAATGTGGACATTCCTTCACTCAATAACATTGTTATTTTCTGTTTTTCAGTAGTTGTTAGATCCCTCTCTTTAACATATATCATGGTCTTTATTAGATTTCAGAGGTCTT
This sequence comes from Acanthosepion pharaonis, assembly GCA_903632075.3. Taxonomy (NCBI): domain Eukaryota; kingdom Metazoa; phylum Mollusca; class Cephalopoda; order Sepiida; family Sepiidae; genus Acanthosepion; species Acanthosepion pharaonis. Next base: position 235,419 of record CAHIKZ030005032.1, on the reverse strand, counting down.
AAACTACTATTAGTTTAATCTGCATATTAAATGCATTTAAATTTGACAAATATTGATACAGAACTTTCTGATTTAAGATTTATTTGATTTGTATAATACCTTCAGACAGGCTGTAGATAGATAGATAGATAGATAGATAGATAGATAGATAGATAGATAGATAGATAGATATGAACATACTGAGATAGATAGATAGATAGATAGATAGATAGATAGATAGATAGATAGATATGAACATACTGAGATAGAGAGATAGATAGATATGAACATACTGAGATAATGAAAAGATTGAAATAGGTATTGACATACTCAGATAGATAGATAGATAGATAGATATGGACATACTGAGATACACAGATATAGCCTTACTGAGATAGATATGGACATACTAAAATAGATATGGACATACTGAGATAGATAGATAGATAGATAGATAGATAGATAGATAGATAGATAGATAATGAACAGATTTAAATCTCTTCTTGCAGCAAGTGTGGAAAAGAATGAACGTCGGCTGGTGGATAAAATGGCATATGAAAGGCCACACAAATATTGTAGCATTTATAATAAAAGACATCCAATGTAAGACCCTTGCAGGATTAAAATCTCTCATCAACCTTTTACCTTATTTAATATTTAAGGATCACTAAATCGATGTCATATTCGGAATCGAGTTGAAGTCATCACACACACACACACACACACACACACACACACACACACACACACACACACACACACATATATATATATATATATATATATATATATATATATATATATATATATATATATGCCCATATATTAGGGTAGGTCGATTTTTTAACCAGACTCTTGGACAAGTCTAGATAGTTATGACATGATATCATAAAACTACAGACAAAATATTTTATGTTAAAATTTTGATTCCATTCCTGTAAATGCAATTAAAAACAAATTAATTAATATCTCAGGGATTGTTGCGGTGTTAACTGAAATAAATATCCAATCGGCATTATTCCACGCTAAACGATAAAGTGAATATAAATCATTTAAATGCTGAGGTTTAATATTTCTTGAAAATACGGGAAAAGTTAAACACATAAAATAGTACCCATATAACTATGTTATAAGAAATAAAATGGTCTATAAATTTTACACTAAAATAAAGTATTTACGTGTAGTTAAAAAAAGGTAATATCGATGTATTTAAATCGCAGGTTATGTTAGGATCATTCAACACTAGGATTGCCAGCTCCTTTGACATCTTTATTTACATTACGCCGTGAAGCAGCCATCTCTAATATATTCAATATTCAAGTCAGGAATAACAAGTCTGATAAGAAATTCACAAATATTAGTATACCTCATACTGAAAGAAAGTGATTATATATATATATATATATATATATATATATATATATATATATATATATATATATATATATATATAAATTATGTGTGTGTGTATAGATAGATAAATAGCTAGATAGGGACATAAACACAAGTATTATTGCTTGTGGTGAAATTTTTCAATGCATCTACCCTATAAATAGCCTCGGTGTCAAAAACGACATCTCGGCCATTCAAGGTAAAACCTCAAATATCAGCTATTCCACTGAATATTTTTTAAAGAATTAAGTCTGTTAAGCATTTTTTGCTAAAATTCAATAATTGTCCATAAGCCTCAGCATCGAACCAAAACTAGTTATTCCATAGTAATTGTTGAAAATTTGGCCATCCTAGTGTTAAAACTAATTTTGTTATATTCGATGATGAAGTCAGATGAACTGGAATGAGAAATATAACTATTGGAAAAATTCTGTTCATTAGGTGAGTAAATAAAACGGAAATTTATCTGGATTTAAAAATAGTTTTTAAATTCTATTCATTAAAAATATTGAATAGAATAGGCATGGATTGTTTAACTAAAATAGAAATTGATATTTATCCTTTCAGAAGTGGGAGGCCATCCAAGGAAAGGTTGAATATTTTATTCAATCCAGCCATCAACATTGAAGCCTTGCATTCGTCACGAATTTGTGAACCTGCAAATAGTTAAAGATTTTCAAAATATGAAATTAAAGCATCTCTCACAAAATTAGAGTTGCCTGATTTTCCTTCACATTCTCAGAGTTTAAAGAGCAGGGCTATTCACATCGTAAGCTTCTTATGTTATTTATGGTTTTGAAGCATGACACGGACGCAATTTGCAGAAACCTTATGTCGTTAAGTAATACGTTTCTTTGTTTCTAAAGGTTCTTACACCGAAAATTTTGATAATAGGATTACTTAAATATTTCGATTGAATTTGTTTTATTAAAATAGCAAACTTTTTATATACTGTTGAAATAATAACATTTTTCAATGGAGATTGCCAAAAAGAATGGCTTTTTAAACGCATTTTAACGCCGAATTTTGATCCATATCCTCAAAAGAGCTTTAGAGCTAGCAATAAAAATTAGTGTGAGTTTTTATCTCATTAACTTCTGACTAGAATTTAGTATAAAATGTGTAGAAATGTAAACATTGACACACCATATATATATATATATATATATATATATATATATATATATATATATATGTGTGTGTGTGTGTGTGTGTGTGTGTGTGTGTGTGTGTGTGTGTATACTTCTAAAAAAGTAATGGATTTATAATTTAATAATCCATCAGATTTTTTATCAACTTAAACTTTGTTTTTACTGGATACTCATATTAGCGGAGACATTCCGTCTATTTATTATACATTATATTTTTTTTTATTTTCGTCTCACGGTCTGAATATTTTATATATATATATATATATATATATATATATATATATATATAAATATATACACAGACTGCGATGGATAAATTGTCGCCACATTATACTTTTCCTTTCGTGCATGCGCGTTGTTTGTTATTGATTTTGTTGATACGGCTGTAAAGTAGGGG
>CAHIKZ030005032.1:160000-230000 GCA_903632075.3 Acanthosepion pharaonis | reverse complement strand
TATTTAATTGCCAAATGCAATTAAAATGCATTAACAACAAAGAAGTAAAGATTCAACGGAAAGATTATTGATCACTTATCAGTTGATCCACGACTGCCTAGAACTGGTAAGTACTAATTCGTCTTGAAACACGGGACACTCGACTTTAACGTCCGGGTTAATACAGTAGTCAATGAAGTAATTGTAATCGGTTTTACAAACCACCCCACAAGGCAGGACATGGCACAAGGCCGTCTTTTAAGTGGGGTCGGAAAAATTCCTCGTAGACCCTGCATACGAGACTCCATAAGCATAGCCTCGTCTGGGTTCTTCACTGCTCGAAGACAGAGAGTTCAACACGTATTTGTACAACACGTAATTGTACAACACGTAATTGTACAACACGTAATTGTAACGTCCCTTCAGTCATTGGCATGATATCTCTTTTATATGAAATGGCGGTCTATATTTCCATTTTTTAAAGATTCACGTTTAAACTCCGTTGTCAACAGTGACACTTTTCATGCATATATGACACAAATAAGAAACTGTACCAAATAAAAGAAACCGCGTCACTTGAGGACAACAGCGACAGACAAAATAGATAGCAGATGTAACTTTTTGTAAAGTCTTATTAATTTCCCTTTTATGGTTCTTAACGTTACTCACTGTATTCATCATGTTCACATATGTTTATGTTTTCTCTATTTTTTGTATCTGCAACACGTACTTTTGTGTTTTAATCTCCCACATTCATAGCATTTTCTGTTCTTGAAAAAACAATCACTTTTAAAATGCTTATCTTCATAACCGTGGAAAGTATTAGGTATTGAGGGGGTTTATAGTCTGTTTTACTGTTCTTTTAGGAATTGAAAAACGTTTGCAGTTTTTCGCTTAGATGGTTGGACTTTATGCACCTATGGATTGTTTTTTTCCTCAATCCTTGCAGTATCGAGTTTCAAATTCACAATGCGTTGACACTCTTCCACTATTTTCTGGAGAGTTAATTTGGGAGTCATTTCTAATTTAGCATATATCCTAGATCTTAACTCCGCGTCCTTATAATTAGTTAAACCCTGTAAAAATATCAGGCATTTAAATTAATCTGGAGTTAATCCATTTAACTTTATTCTCGATTCACAACTCCTGCATAAGTGACAAAATCTTCATCGTCGGATTGTTTGTATTAAATAATGAACTCCCATCATCCAAAAATGTTTGATATTATTAGAACAGTCTTATCAAAATTTATCTTTCCTGGGTGTATTAGGCAAAATATAATTTACATATTATTCATGTTCAGCTGGGGACAATTTTCTTTAATAATAACCGAACTTTCTATTCATCATTCCAATGCGAACAATGCCTTTTAAAGGTCCCTTCGTATCTTCTATAATAAGCTGGAAAATTTATCCTTTTATTTGGATTGTATACAAAATCGCTGATTGAATTAGCAACAGTGAATCCCGCTGAAGATTTCCATTCCATCGTTTTGGTAAACAACTCAAAAAAACTTCTGTTTTTATAGTTGTAATTGTAATTGCGGTTCATGTTATTTTTGTTGATGCAATTTTTGTTCCTGTTGTAGTTTCTGTTGCTGTAAGTGTTGTTCTTGTTGTAGTTTTTGTCGCTGCAACATTTGAATCATGATAGCTTTTAATTCTTCCATTCCGCCGTACTCTGCTGAATATTTTGCAGATTAATTTTTCCTCGTGTAAATTGAAGGTATCCTCGTGTAAGTTGAAGGAATTCTCGTGTAATTTCAAGGAGTCCTCGTGTAAGTACAAGAGATTCTCGTCGCTACTTTTTTTATACTCGTTGTCACTTTCGTAATGCTCTTTGTAGTAGGACATTGTAATCGCAAATACAACTATTTTAACGCCGTTGAACAATACTGGTGACAGACGCCTTCGAATAACATTCGCACTAATAGTACTTGCTCGATAATACTCGCTCAAATAGTGACAACCGAATAGTGATCCGAATAGTAACCCGTATACTGATCAATTAGATTCCACGCTAAATCCCATGTATAAATTTTCTTTACCATCACGTGATCTACTTAATCAAAATGGGATCGCCTATGTTTGCTCTCTGGTGAACTGTGTTCAAACTCCAAATATTTTATTCCTATATAACATAACTCGAAAAGAAATCGCTGATATAGTTGAGATGCTGACATTCCACACCACTTCAAATAGAATGTGTGGAAGGAAAGCCCCTTCAAGACTCGAAAGAGAAATAACAGCTACTGAACTTGAGAAATCTGTTTTCTTAAGAAAATGTTTTAAGAGAAAGAGTTTATAAATGTCAATCGAAAATAGTACCAGCTGCTCGATCAATGAATTCTAAATATTTACTTATATGGAAACAGCTAATATTATCATTTACATTTACAACACTTATTCGTTTCTACCAAATATAAGGGGTCTTGGAAACTAACTTTGCATTTCACACATACGAATTATGAGCCTACAAACAAAGGTAGAACGCTATAAAACATTTGTGGATTCCGGGTTGAAATCCGGTACCAATAAATAACAAACGCCAAGAATGAATATGGGAAAATAATGTATTAACGTAATAATACAAACTGGTAATGCAGGTTAGTAGTTCCAGGAATACGGGTTAGTAGCAAAATATCTATACAGTCTTTGGTATTGCAGTATCGCTGTATGACTTCTTACTGAGTCTATGTGCTCGCTCACGGTGACTCTTGCTCGCTACGTTGGTTCTGTCTGTCTGTCTGTCTGTCTGTCTGTCTGTTTCCTTCACCCTCGGTTGCTCTCGTCTTGTCTTCGGTCTGTCTCGAGTCTTCACGTAGCAGTAGTATATGTATATACTGGTTGAGTCCATTTGTGTAAAAAGGGGAGGACCCCTCAACAAAAAACCGTATCGATAAAATTGGATGGCACGGCTAATCAATGTGAACGAGGTTTTGGGTGAAATGACCTTGTTAAGAAAGCAAAAGAAAAACAACATTGATCATGCACAATTTATACGGTATCTCGCAGAAAATGTAAAATAATATCTTCAACACAGTTGCAGTATGAACAATAGAGTTGTCGTCCATAATAGGGAAACGAGTGCGCTCGGAAAGGAATTATTTATGTATCTATATATCTATCTATGTCGTATCGAGAAAATTATTCCTAAACAATTATTCGAAAAACATTCGAACTGTAATTTGTTTGCATGAAAATTAATCGAAAGGACAATTATACTAAATGATGATTATTCGAAATACCTATGTTTGAAATGGGGTCTGGCTTTGAGAGTGTCAATGCTGATTTGCCTAGAACTAATAACGCCCTTAAAGGATGTCACAGAAATTTTGGCAGCAAGTGCCATTCCATCATCTCACAATATGGAAATTCTTAGACGTTCTTAAAAGAGAACAGGACTTGCAAGAAATTAATATTGTAAAATTATGAGCAGCTTGCCAAAATATCCAGAGCGCCAGTGACATAAATGAAAAATTTACAATATTAGTGACATCCTTTAACGAGTACTTTTCAGTAGTTGACTATTTGCGTGCAGCATCAAATAATTTTAAGGTTATAAGAATTTATTTTTACTAAATTGTTTTATTAATGAATAGCAGTAGAACCGAACATAACTTTTCCCAGCAATTCTTCAGAAGCAGAGGGGAAGATTTAAAGACCCCCAAAATGTACCAAATGTTGGTTCCTGACATAAAAAGTAAACCTTGTTGCGAAGAAAATTATATTGAGCATTTTGACACAAACACAATGAACTTGTGTAAACATGTCGAGATAGATGAAGTATACACTTGAATTCCAAAACAGACCTAAGCCTGGTTTGGATTCATTTCAAAGTTAAAATTTAGGTCTGGTTTTACACTAGAGTAAAAAAAAAAAAAGGTACATACGATTCAAAAAGATAAAGATAGTCCTGATTTACGATCGTCAAATAAGTAGATATTTCTTTCAGACCCTGAAAAAACCCACCCAGAAGATGGTCCCTTTTTGGTTGGGTTTAACACTCGGATCTTTTCTGTTAATTCATCCCAAATAATGTAAAGTTACTTATCTCAAATATTAATTCACCCAAACAGATTATAAAGTTTAAATCCAAGTCATTTTGCTTTTTATTCAATTTTTGGCACTCTGTTGAAATTATAAATTTTAAATCAAAATTAATTTAGCTTCCTGAGCAACATCTCCAAACCTCAGAAAAACAGGGATTTATTCATATTTCGTAAATGCGGATGATATGCAAGGTACTTACAAGGAATTGTTTTAAAATTAAAAAAAAAAGAAAAATAAAAGAAAAAATCCTGTTTGGGGCTTGTTTATCGGCGCGAGCGCGAGCGCGAGCGCGATCGTAGACTCCCGCAAGTTGACCATATTTGGAGTGATCACAAAGGTCGACCCAATCGTAGTACAATGGAAGTGTCTCGCTCTGGGAGGATTTGGTGTGAATTTTAGTAAATATAAATTCTTTTAATTTTGGGATGAACTGATATTTTGGGGGAGAATTAACAGAAAATATCCTGTCTGCCAGAAATAGATTCATTGTATTCGAAACCGCACTATCAAATTAATGTCGTTTTGTTTTGTTTTTTTTTCCAGCGAGAAGAGACAGAACATTTTTAAACGTTAATCGACATTTGTTTTTATTTTAATTTTATGTTAAATTCTTGTTTAGTTCAGTTTGTTCGTCTCTAAATAACGTTTTACATTTTGACTGATTGCATAAGCAATAAAGATCAGATTAACTTTCCAATGCATTTCGTTTATGTTTTTTCAACATTGTACAAAATCTGCCTTTAGCTAGTTTTGTTCCGATTTAACCTAACCGCTAAAATTGGTTTAAATCATTTGAAAAAAAAAAAAAGGAACACTATGAGGGACCAAAGAAATATAGATGATCGTTTCCTTTATAATGACAAACTGAAATAACTTTTGAATCGGACTTTGAACTTATTTATGATACAGAATCATTAGTTGAACGCTAATTCTCTAAATGAATTAATTCGTAATTACGCTAATGTCTTTGTAAAGGATTCTGACTTTGTCGTTCAAAACATAAAACAAATTGCTGACGAAAATATCGAAAATGAATATTACAAAATGATATCTGTGGACAAAATAGAACTACGATTGATCATGCCGACCGAGCTATGATGGTCGTTTTTCTATTTCATCGAATTAAACAAACACACACACACACAGAGAGAGAGAGAGAGAGAGACACACACACACACACAATACATAGATGTTTTTCTTAATGAAGTTCATCACAAGTAGTGAAAATACTAAGACATAAGAGGGTCAATGGGTGTGGAAAATTTGAAAACAGAAGCTTTACAAAGGAGTGAGTACAGAACAAGAGTAATCAAGAAAGGAGATATCGATTGAAATTTCATGATAGATAGATAGATAGATAGATAGATAGATAGATTCTAAGCAGAGAATAGATAGATAGATAGATAGATAGATAGATAGATAGATAGATAGATAGATAGATAGATAGGTGGCTGTTGACAGACAGATATATAGATGGAAAACCGACCTGTTCAAACCTAGATAAATAGATAGAAAAAACAGAGGTGTTTTAATATATATATATATATATATATATATATATATATATATATATATATATATATATATATATATATATATGTATGTATATATATATATATATATATATATATATATATATATAGATAGATAGATAGATAGATAGATAGATAGATAGATAGATAGATGAGAATCAAATCGAGAGATAGATAGATAGATAGATAGATAGATAGATAGATAGATAGATAGGTGGCTGTTGACAGACAGACAGATAGATAGATGAAAACCGACCTGTTCAAACCTAGATAAATAGATAGATAAGAAACAACCTGAGGTCTGTGTTTGTGTATATATATATATATATATATATATATATATATATATATATATATATATATATATACGGTGACTCAAAAAACGGGAACTTTTTAACAATCCAATAAAACCAAGAGTGATGGAAGAAAAATAAGTGATTCATAGTAATTGAAACCTTAAAATATGCCATTTAAGAAACAAGGAAGGAATTTTCATTTTCTTTTTAAATTACATTCTGTAGATGGCGTTCTCCTGTACGAATGCATTCTTGAAATCTGCTGTTAAGATTCCTCATTGACTGCTGCAACATCTCAGCTGGGATACTGTGAATTTCATCTTGAATTCTCTATTTTAACTCATCCAGAGTTTTGGGTCGAGTTGTGTAAACACAGTATATTCTTCTTCTTCTCTGGCGTGGCAACTGTTTCAGATTAACGGGGATAGAGTGCCCTCATTCCCCTTGCATGCTTAGGGGAGAGTTTCGTATCAGTTAATAGGTGCCTTCACTAATTCACTAAAAGACCAGCATATCAAGACAAAAAACAAACTCCAGACATGATAAAAACAAACGTCAAAATATATGTAGGTATGTTATTATTAAGAGGAAAGACTAAAGTATTTTTTATTATTTTATTAAAATTTTTAACCCTTTCTGAGGCGTACGAAATGTTCATCAGCGGTGGATCAAAGATTATTATAGGTATTTAACGCCTTTTCCGGTAAAATAACACATTGATTTGGAAATTCTTGCAAAAATCAAATATTTCTCGGATTTTAATGAAACTTTCAGTACTTCTACACAGATGAATGAAATTATTTTTGAAGTCATTATTTTTTCGATGATCTTGGTAAAAATATTTTTATATCTGTTACTCACCCCACGACTTACTTAATTTCATGAAATTTCGAGAAATTACGTTTAGCGCAAACTTGCTTTTACTAGTTAAAAGCAGTACTCCTTGGAGAATATAAATCATCCATTTTTTTCAAACAGTTACACATTTTCCGAAAATCTGCTCCGAATCATGAAATAAAAAATGCACTAAAACTATGACACTATTTAATTAGAAAACTTTTAATTGCTTTTATAAATAAGATTTATTAAGAACAATATTGATTATTAATAATTTATTATAATAATCTAAATTGTTTTTTTAAATCTTTTCAAATTCTGCATTACTTTAATTGCGTTAGGTGATACTGTTATTGAGTGAAAACTATATATAATCAAAACTTGAAAGGCTTAACACAAATCATCACGCACGAAAATTTTGAAAATATTTTTTTTATTTATATAGAATATTATGTGGCATGTCCATTTTTTAAAGTATGACGACCATACATAACATTATTAGAAAATAGGATCAGTGACTATAGTAAATTTAATGTCAACATACCTAAAACTAGGTAAAAGAGAATATTTTGCAACATTTTTAAGATTATTGAGTACTTAAAAAATATGTAAAAAAAACAGACCTGTTCAAACCTAGATAAATAGATAGATAAGAAACAAACTGAGGTGTGTGTTTGTATATATATATATATATATATATATATATATATATATATATATATATATATATATATATATATATACGGTGACCCCAAAAAAAACGGGAACTTTTAACAGTCCAATAAAACCAAGAGTGATGGAAGAAAATATTTTATTCATAGTAATTGAAACCTTAAAACATGCCATTTAAGAAAACAAGGAAGGAATTTTCATTTTTTTTAAATTACATTCTGTAGATGGCGTCCTCCATTCTGTAGATGATGACAATTTGAGAAAATATCGTGAGTGTCTCACGATATTTTCTCAAATTGTTTTACACATTAATCTCAAGAGAACAAGAATCAATATGACATCACCTGTCAACACTCGTCAATCACGTAGAAAATGGCTAATGTCGGTTAAAAACACGGATACTTTTTTTTTTTAAAACATTTCTGTGTAATCCTAAATTTAAAGTAAATAATATTTGTTTCAAACCTGATTAATTATACTTTAAATAAGTTAATATTCCGTGAATAAAGTTTCAGAAAAGTATATTTAATTTTTGGAAGATTTTTTAATACAGAGAATTGCAATGCGATGAAAAACGACTAAAATGGTGCTAATCAGCCATTTTAGCAACAAAATCGATTCTAGTCAATGTAATTTATATTTGAAATACAGCAGAGTATTTTGCTGACTAGAAATAGTAAATTTAATCCTTTAGCTTTTTTTAGCTAAAATGAAAGCTTCAAGAAACCTTTTTCAGCTTTTAAAATCCATTTTAATCTTTAGGTATCCCGAATTAATTGAGGTCCCTAGTTAATACTCACATCATTTTCCCTTTTGTCACTCGTCTATTCCTTCCAGTGAAGAAGCATTAGGGACTTTTCAGAACTTTTCAGCACTACCTGATCGAAGGTCTGAACTCATACCTGCCAGGAAACTAGATATACTTAAACCAACGCTTAGCGTGTTGGGTGTAAAAACCAAGATATTCTGGAACCTTAAACCTAATGCCTGTATTCAGGTGGCGGGAATATAAGTGTGTTCTGACTCCGGTGGTGAAATTCATTTTTTCAGTTTCGTATAATCAAGAACCCATACTGGCAGCAAACACCATACATGCGCATAGAGAACAAGTTCAGTGAATATACAAAAATAGAATGGGGTGTAAGGCAAGGATGTGTCTTCTCACCGGACCTGTTCAACCTGTACATAGAGGCAATTCTGAGAGAATTGGAAACCATACCGGGTTTTAGCATTGGCGGCCATAAACTTAACAACATAAGATACCACGATGACACAATACTGATAGCAGGCACGGAAAAGAAATTAGAAAATCTCCTACAGAAGTTAGCAACAGAAAGAGAAGAACGGACTAAGCATAAACTACAAGAAGACAGAATGCATGGTCATCAGTAAGTGGATTTGAAAGTCGGGAACACTAGAATCAGGCAGACACAGACGTTTAAATATCTGGGAAACGTATTGACAGAGGAACACGGAGATCCGTCGACGTATTGACAGTGAAACACGGAGATCCGTAGATGTATTGCGATGGCCAAGGACGTATTCCAAAAGCTGAGCAGAATATTGCGAGACTGGAGGATTCCTCTGGTAACGAATAAAGGAATACTGAGCTGTTACGTGATATCTGTCCTTTTTTATGGCAGCGAATGTTGGACGATTTCCTCAAAGATGAAGAAGAGACTCGAGGCGACAGAAATGAGATCTTAGAGAGGTTGCAAACAAGGAGGAGGCTTATACCTAATATCAGGAAGAGGCAGCTGAAGTTTCTGGGATACATAATGAGGAAGGAGGCCCTGGAGAATCTGGTACTCACTTGTCGAATAGAGGGAAATAGAGACAAGGTAAAACAACGCGTTACATACCTGGCGGGCTTAAGCAAATGGATGACAGAACGTGATCTGGGGGAGGAAGCAGAGGGAAGGAACTTGTTGAGGGCTGTTGAGAACTTGTTGAGAGGTGGAGAGCCATGATCACCTAGTTCTACTGAAAATGTTGTAAGTGTCTGCCAAGTGTTGTTCTTGATCTGTTATCTTGATTCATTCCACAGGGATTGATGAACAATATCGTGACCATATGATAAATCATGCTTGATTACAATACCTAAAAAGTGATTTTCAATATTCTACTACACTTACTGATATCTACTTTACATCCTTGCTACAGCTGGGGTAGAATTAGAATACACTGAGTTTTTGGTTTTGTTTTCTTCCGAAGGTGATATGTTCAGAAGACATATCGCCGAAGGTTTCAACTGATTTTACTAGCGATGTAGACAACAAGGAAACAATTCTGAAGAAATGCAGGAGATTCCGAAGACGTTTTGAGACTGTGGTTGGAGCCAATGGTGATTTTAATGAATAAATTTACTCTTTAGTATCTCAAGACATTTTTATGTAATTTTGATAAATATATCTATTAAAATGAAATGTCAGTGCTATCTCAATTTTTGCGTAATTTAGATGACAATTTAACCATCGCATCCTTTCTTTAATTAAATTGTTGATTTAATTATTTTACTTATTTATTTGGGGGTTATATTTTTATAGTGGTATTCATCCTGTACAAAGCGCAGGAGCCACTCGAGGTAGAGAATAACAGAGTAGGAGATGTGTGGAACGTACAGGTTTCCCCTAACCGTAAACAGGTAAAGATTCTAGTGTCCAGAGAAGCGTCATCTTAGGTTTCTGTTCCACAAAACGTCAGTTCGGAAGAATGATTTGCTCGAATGAAACTTATCTTTTATCAATGGAATACGATGGCTGTTTTGCTATAATGTGCGTCGAATTTCGGGTGTTAGCCATGATGGTTAGAACTGGTGAAACTAAGGATTGTAGTTCGTCTGAGGACTTTCCATGCGTCGTTTTGTCCATAGGTAAAGGATTGTTGAATAGAAACTAAACTAATAATCACCCACAAAGATGCTCAGACGCTATTGAACGCTTTTGAAACAGTAAAGTGAATACTGGACAGCCCCTGTCCATAAATGACAGTTTTATCCCATTTTTGGTCTGATCTGCTCTTGTAAATGCAGAGGATAGCAAAAGTCAGGCACAAATTGGATCATTGCAGGAAACCGATCATTTTTAAAGCATAATGGATCGTATGGACGAATTCCACTTGAGGTCTGCTTTGAGTTTTTGCTTTAATAGGCATTCATGACACGGGGTCTTCCTGAGGAACACCCGATCAAAACCTGAATTGTGTGTTGCTCAACAGATTGTCAATATTGATTTGATTCAAAAAGTATACTAATGACACTGAAGAGGCTGGTAGGTCTATACTGTGGTGGGGATGAGCGTTCACACACATTCTTGAAAACCAGACTTCGAAGTAGTTCTCCTTCAAGCAGCGGTTAAATAATTTCTATGGTCGTGGACAACTCCGGGTTAGTACACTTATGGAAACCACTTGTATTTTGTTTGGAACAGTAACAATCTCAGGGTCGTGAGATTTTACGAACTGTGATAAAAAATATAACCGAGATTGTGCTCTGTGTGATGTGGCCTTTGTCATCTAACGTTAAGTTAGATGCAAAGATGGCGGCGAAGACCTTCTTCTTATCTGACGAAAATGAGATGACCTCAGGGACATTTATAATAGTCGGCACTGACAATTTGCTTCTATTTGGTTGGATATCTTCCAGAGCTCTTGAGGTCCAATTTGTTTACTTTCAACCTTGTTCTGAACTGCTTGTGCATAGCTACACTTTGCACTTTCCAGGAATCTCTTGCTATGCTTTCGAGCAGTTTTGAATGCAACACGCGTCCTACAACCGTGTTAGATATTTTAGTAGAAGTTCTTATCTTATTTGTTTAGTTTAACGCATTATCTTTCTCCGAAGTATGTTACATTGTTTGCATTTTGTTTAGTGCATACATTTGTATCTTAGCAACAGTAAAAATTGTCTAAGTTTGATCGTTTATTGATTAATTTGAGTTGGCTTAGGAAGGTGATTATATCTATCTATCTATCTGTCTATCTATTTTGAGTAGCGGATATTGCAGATTTTACCAGTTGATTTTTAATTGCATGCGTTTGTATTTATTTGTTAATTTTAACCGCTGACTGAGTGATGCGTGCTTTCACTGCCAAATCATAGAAAATCGTGTATTGATCGCTCGATCAGCAAAAAATATACAGGGAAATGTACACATAAGAAAACGTTTTAAGCCTTAGGCTGCTTCCAATGTATTTGATGTGTGAGGTTTTAACAGACGAAAATAACCTGCTGTTTGGTATTAAGTTCCGGGAAATGGACACATAATTATTCTGTTATAAATTGTAAAATTACATGGCTCCTTTTGAAAATGAAAACAGTTCCCGACTAGAAAAACGGGAAGGTGTTTAGACCTATGTGTATTTTTCGTTGCTAGGCAATATTTACAAAACTGCTGAATTGACTATAGCAAAACTTGCAAGTTTACAGAAGCTTGGTGGACAATAGAAATTTGAGAGTCCCTTTCTGGTGATTTTAATAATTTTTGGTTTTAGAATTTTTAATTTATATTTTATATATTTTAATTCATATATATATATATATATATATATATATATATATATATATATATATATATATAATATATATATATATATAAATAAAAAAAAGAACAGTAAGATATAAAATCCGGTGTTCTTATAGATATTTTTTATTTTTACAAAATAGTGCTCAATGTAAATTTACAGAGCATTAATATTATAAATTAATTGATTTAAAATATGGTTTTTTCGCTACACAGTTCCAACCATGTTTCAAAAATAGAAGCTAAAACCCCGAATTTAATTTTGCAATTAAATTAAAAGCATTAGTTCCATTTCATCTTCAAGCGAATTTATGAAATGGAACTAATGCTTTTAATTTAATTGCAAAATTAAATTTTTTTTAGCTTCTATTTTTGAAAACATGGTTGAACTGTGTAGCGAAAAAACATATTTTAAATCAATTAATTTATAATATATATATATATATATATATATATATATATATATAGTTCATGCAAAACTACGTAATCCGTATGGGTAGACTCAAGGAGGATGATATCCAGAGAGCTCAATGTAAATTCAGAGCAAATATGTTTGAGTTTTACAGGCCTCTGGATCATCAGACTTTTTTCAAAAAGTTGAAATGAAAAAAACATTTCATTTTTCATTTCAACTTTTGGAAATAATGTCTGATGATCCAGAGCCCTTTAAAAGGGGCTGTGGTGAAATAACTTGTTACATGGAACCTTAAAGTGATCTGTTTTCACTCAAATATATATATATATCCGAGTTCGAATTCAAGTCGAATCCACTGCATTCACTTACGTGCTAATACCCTTGGGAAAGGTATGTATCCTCTTCATCTCCCTCCAGCTATGGGTAAAATAGCAGGACAGACCGGGTTCTATAGCCTTGGATGGCAACTGGTCTAGGAGAAGGACAACTCTGAATTCAAAACCTGCGGAGGGTCGTTTGGGAACCTTGTGGCATGCATTCGGTGCACCAGGTTTCTGTATTCGTCCCTCCAAAAAGTGTGTCTGGTCCTGCACAAGGCCTTCACCACTATAAACAAATCTCATGTGCCGGTGTCGGGACGTCGGTTTCCTGGGGACTTATCGGCCTGACCCTCATACGTCGAACGCGACGGGAGAGTCGATTATATATATATATATATCTGTTTTCACTCAAATATATATATATATATATATATATATATATATATATATATATATATATATATATATATATATATATATATATATATATATATCTGTGTGTGTGTGTTTTTGAAAAATGAAAAATGTTAAAAATTACAATGCCAGACACACTGGGCTGGATATTAATATTCTTCATTTTTTTTTATTTACATTAGTCTCTTCAATTAGTTTTGGTCAGCATGGCCATCATCGGTAGAGAAAAAAATTCTAATGTTTTTGTAGTTGTGAACTGTACGAGTGAATTAAATGACGATATTCAGTCACCCCCCCCCCCACGAGGGTGTCATGTGGGTATTGCGAGCTCGTGGGCTTGGCCAAAAATATGCCCATTGAACCCGTATAAACGGGTTCAGGGCCGATTTTACCTCCCCGAAGGTTCCATTCGTCCGTAGGAAGAGAGTTTAACCGAACAGTCGCTCAGAAAGTACTGGGTCGACTGACTGAATTGAATGACTGTCTCATTTCTTTTTTATCCTTAATATTGTTCATGCCTTGAATGGGATAAAGCGTGCTAGCAGTAAGGGATAATATGTATATTTTATATATATATATATATATATATATATATATATATATATATATATATATATAATGTTTATGTTTATGTTTTTAAATTCTTTTTGATATATATATATATATATATATATATATATATATATATATATATATATATATATATATATATATATATATATATATATATATATATATATGTGTGTGTGTGTGTGTTTTCTAAAGAATTAATTTATTTTAGATTGCACATACGTTTATTATACTCGTTACACGTTATTTTTTACTTTCATGGCAGTTGTTCTAATGATCTCTCCTCCTCGACCCAATGAATTTATGCGTATATCTAGACTGACAACTAGGTCTTATTGTTTTTACTTTTAGCGTAGCTAGACGCAAGCGTAAGTTCTCTTGATTCTTCTCTCGCTTTCCTCGACTGTGAAAATCTCTTCTCGTTTCCTACTTCCCTGTCACATTCGAAAATTTAAATGCAACGTCAATTTCCATTTTCAGCCTTCTTGAATGTTGTTCTTTTATTTTCTCCTCATTAACATTTTCTCAATTCTTTCATTCTCATTAAGCCTCTTGCGTCTTAGTGGTATTATCGCTTTGCTTGGGGAGAAATAATTAAAAATCATTGTGAGTTTACCGACTATAAAATACGCATTAGAATTTCCCCCATTTCCCCGTTAAATATTTGAGCTTGCAAAATTTACAACAAAATATTGCAATAGCAATCATAAGAATGAATTCCGGTCATTGTTTCCAGAACAAGAAGGTATAAATAAAAAGCAGATACAAATAAAAAGATTCAGATTTTATGAGGTTTACCATTTCACTGAAGCAGACGTTCAACGCTTCAGAATGTTATCATCTCTATCTTTCCATTCATTCCTTTCACTCCCTGAAACCAAACAGCGTTTCAGATGTATCATGCCATTCTATCCTCGCGGTCAAAATGGCATAGTCCTTTATTTATGTGGTATTGGAAAAACGTAATGTCGGCTCTAAGAAGAGCAATGAAGAAAAAAGACCCATCTATGAAACTCTGGGATAAAGAAAAATATGACAAATTAGAAGGGGTTTTTTTTTTGGGTTGTGGCGCGTTTCATCCGTTAGGATTTCATCGGACTGGGCTTTGATGACGTTACCATGTCTACACATGCGCACTAAACGAGAAACTCTGATAACTTCAATTTTTTTTTTTAAATTAAGTAATTATTGAAAAAAATTTGAACAAATAACTATAAAAAAATGTTTGTTTTTTTTTGCTATCCTCTTCCAGGCACGATGATGGAGAAAGCAGTGAGACACGCTGCAAGAGCCACTCCGTTTCGCGAGGCTCATACCTTAATCGAGACGCCATCTCGCCAATCCTCCGAAGGAACGCCATCGAACGAGGGCCAATAACCCCAGACGTCTCCACTGACACAAAAGTAAAACTATCATTAAGAGAAGAATATTTAACTATTTTTTTCTTTTATTTCTGCGTTCCGGGCGACGGACCCCGGCTTAGCCGCGGACCTGATCAAATTACCAGTCAAAAATGTATTCGCACAAGTTGCATCCCAAGTTTATTTTCAATCTAGTCGAAATCATCTGTATTTTTTTTTCCTTTTTCTACATCTATCCACCACCTTTGTTCCTAATTATACCACACTGTGACAATAAGTTTGCGTCCAGGATCTTACAATATATCACCACTCTTGGTAGATTTTTTATTGTCAAAGTAACAAAGGTGGTGATGTGATTAGAAAAAAGATAAAAGAATACATTTGTTTTCGGCTAGACTGAAAAAAAAATCTTTCAAATAATATTCTTTGAAAAGAATTCTGAAACTACCTGCGTCTCTTGTTTCTTCGCATTTGTAGACGTGGCAACGTCAACAAACCTCAATCCGATGAATTCCTTATGGATGAAACGCGCCACAAAAAACCTTTCTAGTTTGTCATATTTTTCTAAACATATATATATATATATATATATATATATTGTGTGTATTTAGGCAGCATCTTTTCATTCATACACGTTTCATTAAATAATATAGTCAAGTGTTGTCTATTTATTTTATGTAAATTCTTTTCATAACGTCTGATAATGGCCTATGTAACCCGAAAGCTTAGATTGTATTAAAGAATATGGATCAATATTGTGAATTTCTTATTTCGTTCAACGATAATGTTATTAAACTTATCAGACGTTATGAAAAGAATTTACATAAAATAAATAGACAACACTTGTCTATATTATTTAATGAAACGTATATATATATATATATATATATATATATATATATATATATATATATATATATAAACTTTCTGACTGTTTTTTTGCCACTATCTTTATTTGAAAAGCCAGAATCTTGAAAAAAAATTATAAACAGCTATGGTAAAATTCTATCACATCTTTTTATGACGAGAAGATAGCGTGACGTTGCATGTCAGGATTGACATCAGCCTAATGACTGTACTTCCTGAAGAGAAAGCAATCATCTATAACCATATGGTGTTTGCTTATTCATTAATTTCATTTAACGCTGAGACGTTGACATCAGCGAAGCATTTGACGGCTTTTAGTGATCAGACCCTAGCAGCATGCAATGATTTCATTAATTTAATTGGCTTAATACAGCCTGTACGTCTTTAGTTACTTAACAACGACTCAGCCCCGCCTATCCAACCGGAAATACACTCAATGGTAATTTCCGAGGAAACGGAAAACAGGCACACACAGAAAAGATTGACATATATGTATGAATGTTTATATTTATCCAGATGTGTGCGTCTGCGTGATTGTTATATATATATATATATATATATATATATATGTGTGTGTGTGTGTGTGTGTGTGTGTGCGTGTGTGTGTGTGTGTGTGTGTGTTTGTGTCTATGTCTATGTTGTGCATGCCTTTGTGATGATATATGTGTTTCTGCATGTGAGTGCGCATATGGGAATGTGACCCGGGGGGGGGGGGCGTTAAAACCTTCGCTTTCCGGGTTCCAATATCAACTTCGATCAGGAAGGAGACTATGTACTCCCCCTCTGTGGGAAATATCTGAAAAAGCATATCACAAGTTGACCCAGTCCTTGTGAGTGGAATTGGGTAGACAGAATTATTTGTCGGTGGTTCTGCTAGCATGATATCACAAGTCATCGTGACTGAGGTGTTGAGTTGACTGGCCTGGTTCAAACAGTTGATTACGCCAGATGATGTGCTCTCTCCCATAGACTGTAACTAAGGTCAGCTCAGTATAAACCACAAATAGGCTCTGCGGGTGTTGACCAAACACAAATGTGCCTAAGCAGGCGTCTACAGCAAGGATTAGCTAGCCGTCCTTGTTAATAGGCATGCTGGCGGCTTTCTGCGATTGAGCAATGAGCTAAAATGTTTATACTATTTTTGACTCAATACAAGGACAAAGAGCCACTCAAGCTAGAGGGTTTACTATGTGGTGATGCATGAGGGTAAGAAAGAGTACAAAGTGTTCATGGTGTTATATAAGAATGATAACGGTTAACCCTAGACATAAAGAGGTCAATATTTTAGTGATTGTGAAATTCTTCTGCCAGAATATAGAAATACGTAGGGAAAGGGGATGATTCATCTTTGCATACGTGACATGATTGGAGACTCAGGAATGTAGCTCATTAGAACAGATATCATGAAATTAGCGATAGAATAGCAAAAGGTAGGTTAGAAAATGTAGGGTAGAAAATTCCTCATCCACAGGGCCGCATAGACGCTTTTAAAATGTTGGAAAATGAAATAAAAATCAATGAATAAAAGAATAAAAAAAAAAAAAAAAAAGAAACACATTTTTCCATGATGCTTGTATTAAAGAAACCGTCATCTGCTAATTTTATTGTCCCAAGTTCCAACACAGCGTTTGAACGTGTTTAGAGAAACGCCACAGATGAAGTAATAACAACCTTTACATTGGTCGTCCCAACTCAGCGCAAAGCTGACTTAAGCTCGACCATTATAACCATTCTTATAATTACTAACTTGGACCTCCACCCAAAAAAAAGTAAACAGACATAACCAAGAGATATTCAGTAATTTGTTTCGCTGTAGTTTCTATGAAAATATAATGAGCGGTCCGTGGCTTTCTTTTTGTAGTTATTTTGTCTATATGTGAACACACACACACACACACACACACACACACACACACACACACACACACACACACACACACACACACACACACATCTACAATACACCGAACATGCAACATTTAAATTCCATGGGAACCTATCCAGCCCAGATATGACAGCAATACTCCATTATTGGTCTGATCTGGCTAGATAAAATATAGCGAGTGGGAGCGGTTCATATATTTGCTGGAGCGGTACAATAAATCAACCATTTTTGGAGCATCTTTAGCATTAGATCGGATATAGAAGTTCCACTTAAGTGCTTGAGTCTTCAGTGCTTCTGCGTGCTTCAGAAGAAATTCAAAATAAGAAGCCTTCCTGAGAGAAAACCCATCTATCCTGATAGGTAAATGTTCAGGGGGGTCTGCTGAGTGGCGGTGGAATATTACTAGTTTGGTTTTGGCCATATTGGATTTTACAAGCCAGAATGCAGTGTTACGTTAGCCCAATATTTGTACCCTCACCTCAGATTTTATAAGTATCTTTTAAGTACATTGTTTATGGGCGACGAGACATTTCGTTATTTCTTGAAAAAGCAGATTGTGGGATATATTTGTTTTTTTTATTCATCCCCAGTTGAATGAGGGCCAGTTCTCGGAAGAGACCCTCTGATTTCCTGTCTAGTCCTTGTTCGTAGGCCAGACGAACGCTGTTTGACAAATAAGTACAAATGACCCCAACAGTATTCCATGAATGACACCTACGCATTTTTCGTAGGCTGGCACGTGACGGTTTTTTTTTTTTCGCGGGTGTCGGGGTAACGATTCTTCACTTAGCTGCTTGCCACCCCCCCACCCCCGACGAGGTAGACGTCACCAGAATCTGTCTTAGCCGTTTGCAGTTGGAAGAAATAGATGTCACCAAAACCAACTTTCGCTGTTTGCTGCCCGAAGAATTAAGAACATCATCACCCTAGTCGGCTACGCTTTTATGATTAACATGCATATACGAGAACATTGATAATACCCCCTTTTATGTTCAGAAAAAAGAAACAAAAAAAGAGTGTATGAAAAACTTTTTTGTTACACTGTATTATTGATGAAAATCCTGATCGACGTCGATCAACATCTACTGTAAGTGTTGCATAATTTTATATATATATATATATATATATATATATATATCTTATTGTCTGCTTGCTCTATATTCCTATGATATTCGTCGCAGTAATATTTGTCTGATTGATTACTCATCTCCCCATCCCTTGTGGTATTAAGTTTCGTTTTTCTTATCTTTCTTTTGAACCTTGTATATTTGTAAATAAACTATTTCTATTATAAATCCTCGTGTTGCCTCTTGTATTTCTGTGTCCACGTATTGTATATTTCTTGCTATGTTTACCGGTGTCTGGATTCGGAGAATTCCCCTCTCACTGTTCTTTTTTTTATTTTTACATTGAACCCTGGGATCTCATATATATATATTTTTTTTTAATTTCTCGTTGCGTCCCGGCTATCGTAGTCCTAACGATACCTCGGGCGTAACAGAATTGGGGGCTCGTGTCCTTGAAATATTTCTCCTTTTCCGTAAGACTTCGCAGTGAGGAACAGAGCAGTCACAGAATTATAGAAGACATATAAACCGAGATGTCTGTAGTAGATACCTTTCTAAACTCTGCCACATTCGACGGTCTATTAAAGCTGAAAAAGGACCATATTTTAGAGATAGGGTTGAAACTGGAGTTGAGCGTAAGATGATCTATGCGAAAGGCGCAGTTGGTGAGAGTGGTCTCAGAAGATATGGTTGGATAATGAAGTTTTCGACAGAAGTGTCCTTGACAACCTTGTGTCAGAAGCACCCGAGCTCTCAGAAGTCCAGATTGAACTGGAGAAGCTTAGGGTCGAAGCCGAAACGGAAAAAGAGAGAATTAAGATCCAAGCCGAAAAGAGCCGAGACCCAGATTAAGCTGGTGAGAATTAGTCAAGAGACCCGTGTCAGGAAAAAGAAGAAGAACGAATGCGACACGAGGAGGAACGGAACCACTTTGACCTCGCCAAGCAAATCCGACTTGTGCCTACGTTCAACGAAGAAGATGTGGATAAGTATTTTCAACACTTCGAGAAAATTGCTTCAAATCTAGAATGGCTCATCGAAGCCTGGCCGACATTACTAAAAACAGCCCTGAAAGGCAAAGCACAAGAAAGGTATGCCTCACTTTCAGTTGCGGACAGTGCCGACTATAACATCGTAAAAACATCGATCCTGAGAAACTACGAAATGGTACCAGAAGCGTACAGACAGAGATATAGAGATCACAGAATGGACGAAAACCAAACATATGTAGAGTTCTTCAGGCAGAAAAAAAACTTATTTCGACCGATAGATTTCATCGAAAGAAATAGGAGCAGATTACGATAAGCTAAGAAAGATAATCCTGATAGAAGAATTCAAATGGTGCGTACACGATGACCTCGAAACATTCTTCCACGAAAGACAGGTCGACACAGCCTACGAGATGGCTACCCTCGCAAACGAATACACACTAACGCATAAGCGAGGCAGGAATAAGTCAGACAACCTCTCTGAATCTGGGAGAAGCACAAAGCCTAGAGTAATGGAGTAGTTTTGGTCCGAGTACATAACCTGGTCAAGCAAACTACCCACATCAACCGAATAGCCCGAAAAGTAAGCGGTTTGATTCACACTCTTTTACACCCCGACGGACGGAAGGAGGGAAAAATTTAACGTGTGACTACTGTGGGAAGGTAGGACACAAGTGCTGAACGCAGAAAGGCAGTCTCGAATAAACCATAAGGGTTTATATCATCGCATAAGTATCTCCGTAAGAAGATCAAAGGTGAAATCAGAAAGGAATACAAACCATTTGTGTCGAACGGCTCCGTATATCCGGTGGATGACCCCACGGAGAGGGTTAAGATGTAAATCCTAAGAGACATGTGAGCGAATCAGTCTCTCATAGTTGAAGAAGGCATGCCACACGGATCAGAGACAGCGACGGGCGAACGACTAGTTATACAAGGGGTAGGAATTAGTTTTGTTAGTGTCCCGCTTCACCGGATATCTCTTGACTCTGACATAGTATGTTGACCTATAGTCATCGGAGTGGTTGATAGTCTACCTATGAAATGCATATAGATGCTACTTGGCAATGAACTGGCTGGAGTTGTAGAAAAACCGACCGTCTCGAAGGAGACTGAGAAAATAGAGGAAACACATCCTGGAACATTCCCATCATGTGTGGTGACCCAAGCGAATGCAAGGAAAAGAGCTGAGGAGACGAATGCCAGAACGGAGAGCTGAGGAGACGAATGCCAGAACGGAGAGCTGGGGAGACGAATGCCAGAACGGAGAGCTGAGGAGACGAAGTGAACGGTGGTTGACTTCTACCAAACCTGTGTAAGCCACGAGATTGGATCGGACCCTATGCTCGAACAGACCCCAACATTAAACCCTAACCCGCGGGAGGAAACAGCAGACGTCATGCCCATAACAGAAAGATCTATGGCAATCGAACAGAAAGAGGATAGCCAATTCGCCCCCCGCACCCTGTTCGAATTGTGGGATATATTTTTATTCATCCCCAGTTGAATTAGGGCCAGTTCTCAGAGGAGACCCTCTAATTTCCTGTTTAGTCCTTGATCGTAGGCCAGACGAACGCTGCTTGACAAATAAGTGCAAATGACCCCAACAGTATTCCATGAATGACGCCTGCGCATTTTTCGTAGGCTTGCACGTGACGGTTTTGCTTCGCGCGGGTAACGATTCTTCACTTACTGTTGGGGTCATTTGCACGGCTAAGGGCCAATAAGCAGACGTTGCTCTTGGGGCACTGTTCCGAGGTTATCCGTATACTTGGAGGAGTATCGATGCGAAGTAGTGGCGCTATATCAAGTCTAGTTTGAGTCTTCTACTTCATCGAAGCCCGTGGCAGGGTTTGCGTTGTGTTGTGACTTTTCGGATTCAATTCTTGGTAGTGGATGCGCACTGCTCATGGCGTATCTGGTCATGGCCTATCAAATGTAAAAAAATGACGTCGCACATTATGAAATGGACAAAGTCCGACAATTATTTTAAGTCATGTTTATATTTATATATTCTTTTTATAGATAAAAATATTTAAGTAAATGCTCAGATGAGCAGATATGCATGTACGTGAGAGATTCATGAGTAAATTCGACCTTGCTAACCGAACGATCCTCTCTGGCCGAATCGGTTTAATGCACGTCAGTCTATATGACTGGTCCGTATAGGATACAGGTTCGAATACTGTTGGTGGACGAATATTTTCTATAAAGATTTCTCGGACATTCAGGCCGGTAAATGTTGTTTAATACTGTTCATTATAAACAGAGCATTTACTTAAATATTTGTATCTATGACAAGAATGTATAAACATAAAAATGTCTTAAAATAATTGTCGGACATTATCTATTTCATAATGTGTGACGTCATATATATATATATATATATATATATTGCCCGGGATAAAATATCCTATTGCATAAAAATGTAAGCATATGAAAGCATACAGTTCCAATACAATATTCTAATTGTCTTTAAAATTATTCTAATCCTAATATGTGAACAAAAAAATTCAAATTCTATATTCTGAAAGCAAAAGAAACAGATAAAAACATGAAAATATAACAATTCAAATACAATTTTCTAATTATCTTCTAAAAATTCTTATAATTTAGTAAATTTGTAAATACACCAATTCAAATTCAATTTTCTAAAATGATTCTAATATGAGAACAAAACAAGCCGTCAGCAAAATTGAGAATGATTACTGAAGCCCCTTCATGAAAGGTCCACTTTATAAACAATATGTTTATTTTTTCCTGATCATAGAGTGAAAACAAACAGATTATTTTTGCTTCCACCTTTTGATAATGTAACATAAAGTTGTCCATGAGAAATATGCCAGCAATTGAGAGGGTCTGTCCTTGGAATTTATTTATGGACATTGCAAAGCTTAGTTAAACAGGAAACTGCAATCTCTGGAAAGGAAATTTTATATCAGTTGGAATCAAACGTATTCTTGTGATGAAACATCTCCTTTACCAAATCGTGTCAGTATGATAACCACGATAAAGTGTGGCATTGTATTCTAAACTACAAGCCTGGTTCCATTAGAGACTTAGTGAATCTTGATTATATAATAACATTATTGGAGATCTAATTTGTGTGAATTAGTCTATATGGTTCAAAAGCCCAACTGGATGATTCACTGCCTCTAAAGGATCTATAAATGTATCAATGGATTTATAAAGGGAGATTTTCAAATTATCAACGTTAATGAAGTTCCCAATAATATTTTTGGGTGCTAAAATGCAACTCTCACTTAAGCAATTGTCATTCTGATAATGTTCACTGGAAGAATTTGTTCGTTAATTTTTGCTAGATTTAAGCAGTCCTTATTTTGTACAGGAGCAGATCCTCCTCTTACAAAGAATGATAATCTTTTTGGAAAAGTATTCGATCATTAGTGAGATCAGAACCTCATATTTATTTCAGTTTTTTGGTTTCGACGCGTTGTCAAAGTCTGGAAGGATTCGGTCTAATCAGTTTTTTTTTTCCTGGAAGGATTTGCCAGAAAACACTTGATAAATGTAGGGTAACTCCTCCCATCAGAGACTAAATGTTTCTTATATCACTTAAACACTTAATCTCAGATCAGCTCTCTTATGCATCATAGTGGATTCATAAAAACAATAAATTGACATTGTCTTATAACTTCTACCATCCCAGAAGTTTTGCTAATATTGAAGACTGTGTTTTCATTCGTATGAAGGCCATGTGGAAGTTTGAATGCAGCATGAACAATTCTATCCCCTGGTAGTAACGGAAAAGCAGTTACAGATAATGCTACAAGGGAAATTCTGCATTCTTTTATGAGTTTGGCTAGTATTAAAATTCTTACAAAAGTTTTTTTTTTCCAGTTCCAGAGCATCTAGCTAAAAAATACCTGCTTTCTGGTACTTGACAGTTTCAGTGATTGTGTAATATGTCGCATTTTTTGGACATCTTTGAGCATTCCAATATGGTTTTGAACATATTCATCTGTCTTTGATGATATGAGTTTTCTCTCAGATACTCTGTTGTCAATCTGTTACCTAGGCTTCTGATAACCTGTAGATGTCCATATTTTGGTAACTCATTTACCTCCCAAGATTCGATTTTCCATATCAATCAGTGCAGAAATATAAATTTCTTGACAATGATTGACAAAAATACCATGATATCTCAGCTGTGTCTGATGGAGAAAGTCATCAGAGTGATCGCCCTTGAATTTACGCCACCAGCCGTGAAGGTGGCTGACTCCATATGTTTTAATAAGGATAGCAAAAAACATATCTGATACTTTTTTGTAGTATGTGACACTGATGCTTCTGAGAGTGTTGCTTCCGACTATCACCCTCAAGCAGTCCTCTTTTATCGAATGCTTCTCTCTAAGTCGTGTAAACAATTCAATCAACTCTCCGAGGGCACTCAAAAAACGCTTGACCTTGAACTTCATGCAACAACATTTTTAAGTAAAAACATCCCCGTTGATTAGAATGCACTGCATATACACGGTCAAATGGACTATCAAATTTGATATCTGATTTGCCTTCAACCTGTTATTACCTGATTTATTCTCTGTCTAACATGATGAGATCTGGTGGTCATATTATGGGATCTAGTGGTAATATGATAGAATCTGGTGGTAATATAATGGATCCTTTGCACAGAGTGTAAAGAATGTTGTCTCAGTTTTTTTCTCTTCAATTCATTGCCTGTGCTACAACTAAATTCAGGTATAAAACAAATTCACTGTCAATTTTCTAGAAGTTCTGCTAATCGTTTATGGGCACGTGACCGAGTGGTATTCTGACCATAAGACCCGAGTTCCAATCTCACCACGGTCAGTTTGTCAGAAAGGAGACTTTCTGATGTTATTCGACTGGAGGGGTCGATCTCAGCGTGTGATACATTTTGGAAAGTGCCTAACCGAAGCCTTGTGATTGAAATTGGGTAGATGAAACCTTTGCGGGGCGTCGATATCTATGCTAGCACGAAGTCGCAAGTGATTATGTTAGAGGGCTTGAGCGTGCTGGCCTTGTTCAAATTGTTGATCACGCTAGATAACATGCTTTTTCCCAGAAACTGTAATTTTGAATTACACGAATGCTCCTGAACAAGCATCTTCAATAGTGATTGGGTAGCCGCCTTAGTAGGACGGGTACCCTCGAATACGAATATCCAGCTATACATGCTGCTAACCGTTGAATACCTTTCATGAATGTAGGGACTGAATATCCTCCAGAAAGCTTCATTGCTATTGATGTATCATTCTTGCTGATTTCATCTGAATTATTCTCGTGTTCAAGAGAAAACATAATAACATCTGATCCTTTCTTTACATAACTGCATCAATACTTGATGGATTTCACAGAACTGCAACATTAAACGTTGATATGAGCATCAAAGAAGGAAAGAAGAGTAAGGAACAATCCACCTATTATCAACTTCATACGAGTTGCCAACCATTGCTTGAAATCCACCATCTTCAGATTTTCCTCTTTTGTATGATGAATATCTTCACCAGTCTGTGTCTCTTGCAAGTAGATTCTGGGATATCTCTTGATATACATCTGATCTTTCATGCATGGATAATTTCTATTCATTGTACCACATGGACCATGGAACACGTATGCTTACCCCAATTTCATACTGTGATCTGTCTTTCGTTTGTTCTGGTAGTTCAAAAATAAATGATTTTATCAATTTGATTGAAATGAACTTTCTCCATCAACCAAATTAAAATGTCAGCACGTTATTGAAGCTCTATAGTGTAAATATTGCATCTGACTGTACTAAATACCATATATTCTTTCAGTAAGTCTAACATTTTGATTACTTTTCGCCTAAAAGCCCGAGCTATAAGATCATGTCTATGAACAGGTGACTGTTATTCCAGTAGTTCATTTGGAATTTATTTCCATTTTGGATTGCAGGTGAAGGTTATGAAAAAATTTGGGTGGCCATATTGTCTAACATAATTCATTGCATCTTGTGTTCTTCATGATTGTATCGTGGGCTTACCATAAAACGGGATGGAAAGATACAAATTTGGCCCAATTCTGTTCCATCAGTATCATTGTTGATTCCATATTTAAAGTGAATATACTCTTCAGTTGAGTTATTTTTGGTTCATCCTAAGGTATCCTAAACTTATTCAGTTTTAGCATACTTGTCAACTGCATAATTCTGAAACTATTGTTGATTTCTGTGTAGATGATTGAATGTATTAGAATGAATTATGAAATGGTAAGCATGGAAATCCATTGCCAAGACAGTTTTGTTTTCGCCAGCTTCTGCTCCAGCCTTGGGGATGCTTAGATGATATTCGTTCTCTCCATTCACAAATAACAATGGATATTAGAAGGCATCATATAAGCGATGACGTTATCACTTTTTATCTGATTGTCTCTCCTATGAAGTATAAAGTCACGATGACATGCAGTCAATTCACTTCTCATTATTAAAGCAACTTCATTACACTCAGGTGCATTATATAGCCAAGGATATTTTTACAGTGGGTTTAGTTTCTGAATCTATCTTGACTGTCAATTCAGGAGATGGGTCTATTCTTTTCATGAAAAATGAAAAATTCAGATTGCCAAACACATTTCAAGGACAAAGGAATGTTTCTCATAATGTCCAAATATTGAGGAGCCTACAAAACAGAATCAAACAGACATAAAATAGAAGTACGGAATTATATATATATATATATATATATATATATATATATATATATATATATATATAAAAGAAAAACACACACACATCACACTTATATTCATATATATAGATATATATATATATATTAATAATACATTTTTATGTACTCACATGAAATTCAGTTGCGCATGAAGAAAAATAATTAATTTTAATAAATTGATGTAAAAATGTCCATTCACAGAGGTTAAAAATCACCTTTCTTTCAAGACGGTTGGCTTAGGGAAAAATCCAGACCAGAAAATACGATGACGTATATATATATATATATATATATAAAACAAAAGTAATATGTTTTTTTCTCAATAAATCCACATTAGAACCAAAAAATATGTAAAAATTCGTTTGAAGACGGTTCAAGACCAGCACCCCTCTTCTTTTTAAAACAAAAGTATATATTTTTCTATATATATATATATATATATTTTTATATATATATATATATATATATATATATATATATATATATATGATAATGTGGCTTCTCATCGAAATTGTGGTTTATGTAGGAAGCTAGGGATTTGAACTGGCTCCTGAAGTGGTGACTGGAATTGATCAGTCCACGATCATGTGTGATTTCAACATCCAAATTTGACGTGACACTGAAGTCACAAAATCAGACATCAAAATTGTTGTGAAAGACACAAGCAATTGATATGTCTCTTGCTGGTAACTATTATCAAAGTCAAAGAAAATAATAAACTTTAAAAAAAAATACACTGACCTTCGAATTCATGTTGCTAGAATATGTAAGGTTCAGGTATGTATTGTCCCAGCGATAATCACAGTGTTGGTGTCTATAGCACGCAACTTAAAGTTCGGCATCTAGAAAACCAGAATAAAGTATATAGTATTTCATCTCTTCAGATCTATGCACATTGCTTGACACTGCAAATATTCTGCGGAAGTTGCACCCTCTCCACACTTTGTGGCCAGTTGACTTGATGGGGAACATTTATAATACAACGTACTCGGCTAAAAATAAAAAAAAGTAAATAATGATAACATTCTTTTGCTTGTCCCTTCGTTATTTTAGTTAGCATGCACGTTACACCCTGTAATCTTTTACCTGTCCCTTGCTCATAAATGTTTGGTATAGCAGCAGCGGACATAATCAATCATTTTTTAAAGCTTCGGACAAGCCTCATTCTGGATTGCGTTGAAGCTATATATACGTATTTCTAGAAATAAACAAAGAAAGAGAAGTTAGGAGAAGCAAAACGCTCTCGTCCGTTTAACGTCTGCTTCATTGAAATGGTGTAGCAATATGAAATATGGCAAATCAACGTGATTAGTTACAGGAATAAAAATAAGTAAATACCGCTATACCCACATTTTATTTTTAAAGCAATTAGATGTCACAAAAACCAATTTTGAAAACAATGTGGTATTAAAACGCGGGGCCTTTTTTCAGTTTTGCTACCTATTTTATGTAAATGATATAACGGAAAATGCTGAAATTGACATTAGCTGTGAAAATCTGTTTTTGCAAGTGCAATTCAGGCTCACCTTTGTACAAAACATCTCTCTGGTTCTTTCGTAAAAATACTGCGGTATTTCCGCAGGTTTCTGCTAGTAATTGTGAGAATGATTATTATTATTATTATTATTATTATTATTATTATTATTATTATTATTATTATTATTTTCTTTGATTTCTGGCGTTTACACATTTCTTTCCGTTCTTTAGGTTAGAAATGGCATCATGACACTTTCCTCTGACAAAAAAAAAACAAAAAACAATTACATAGATAAAGCCCTTCGTAAAGTGTGGTCTGTACTTGTCAGAACATTTTTTTGTATCTCCTTGAGGCATGGGTTTCCAGGAATCCCTTCAATTAGTCTACTGCAATCTTTTCCAATCATTCCTAGGGCTCCAACTACAACAGGGATTGTTGATGTTCCCATGTGCCACATTTTCGAGATTTCTATTTCAAGGTCCTTGTATTTTGACAACTTTTTGAATATCTTCAAAGATACATTGCCGTCAGCAGGGACTGCCATATCAATAAGAAGACACTTTTTTGTTGTTTGTTGTCTTTAATAACAATATCTGGGCGGTTGGCTTTGATTGTTCTGTCAGTGTGTATTGTGTAGTCCCATAGAATTGTAACAGGTCCTATCTCCGTAACCAGGTCTGGGTGGTGTTCATACCATTTTCTTTCAGTTTCCTTCCCGTAGAAGTTGCAGATTTTCCAGTGCAGATATTGGCCCACTCTGTCATGCCGGGTTTTATATTCAGTGGGTGCCAATGTCGTGCAACCTGACACAAGATGATCAATCGTTTCTGGATATTTATCACAGAATCTGCATTTTGGGCTGACACAATATTTTAGTACATGTGCTTGATAATACCTAGTTAGCAAGCATTGGTCCTGTGCAGCTATGATAAAACCTTTCAGTTTCAGCTTTCAACCCTGCACTACGTAGCCACTAATGGGTAAGGATTTTGTCTACGTCAACTTGTTTGGTACGGGCAGAGTATTATTATTATTATTATTATTATTATTATTACCGTTAGCATTTATCATTTGCTTATCCCTTTCCTTTTATTCTCCTTCTTCTATGATCCTTTCATCTTCATTCCTTCCACACTTCCTTAATTATTTCTTCCGAATTTCCCTCCTTGCTTGTTTTCTGTATTTGTTATTATTGACTTCATTTTTTGCATCTGTCTGTTATTCTTTTTGTTATTGTTATCTTATTTTTCATTCTTCTTTCATTATTTTCTGACTTACGGCCAAAACACGTTGAAACCGCTTGGGTATAGCAGGTGTTGTAACCTTCGATGTGCGGATGGTGTAAAGGATAATGATTTGGAATTATTAATCGAAGACCAGTGTTCCAATTCCTGTTGTGTCGGTTACTTTCACTAACGTGAGTATACCATTGGCATCCACCCGCAATGCTAAGGGTTAATTAATAAGACCTGTATCACTAAATTATCATTACCTAAAAAAACAAAAATGAGGTTCTTGCAGTCTACAAATATTTTTCTGGCTTTAAATAACCTCCAAAGGGTTGATAAACCGTAGAAAACAAATCAATCAATCTATCTTTATTTTTTTTTCTCTTTTCGTTTCTTTTATTATTATCTCGTTTCCTGTCCTTTATTTTTTTTTTCGTTCCTTCCATGTTTTCCACACTTATTTTTCTAGATTTATTTACTCTCATTCTTCATCTCTTCTAATTTTATTCTTTCCTTCTCGCATTCTATCATACTTTTTTTTCTCATTCAGTTTTTCTCTTTTCTGTTCTTTTTTTTCCTTCCTTCCATTTGTTTTCTCTTTCATTTTCTCTCACCTTCTCTTACCTTCTTTCCCGCTCACCTAGATGTATTACCGTAATTCCCTATGTATACCAATCCTTCCTTCATAATACGCACCCCTAACTTTGTGCTGAAAATGTGGGAAACTGCTTCAACTCGTGCATAATACGCACCTTTTGTTTGGTAATCAAACCCTATAAATTGTACCTCTCCAATTTCATTACAACTAACGTTTCTTACTCTTATTAAAAAGCATGGTTTTAAACATAGAATATTTTTATTTTAATTTAGTCTTATGATAATTCTTATTTTATTTTAGGGCAATTTTTTAAAGATTTTTTGTAGCTGTGTAAAAATAAGCACCCCTGATTTTGCTTATTATTTTTTTAGAAAAAAAATGCGTATTATACATGGGGAGTTACAGTATTCCTTTCTTTCCTCTATTCCGTTTTTATTTCTTGCATTTCTTTTTCTGTCCGGCTTTTCTTTTTTTAAAATATTTATTGTTTCCTTCTCTCATGCCTTTTTCACTTATCGCTTCTCTCACTATTTTCTAATTCCTTTCCTTCATTCTTTCCTTCCTTCACTACTTCCTTCACTACTCTTTGCATCCTTCATTTATTCTTTCCTATGGTTATTCTTTCCTTTCTCGCTTTCCTTCTTTTTTCTTTCTCTCATTCCGTTTCTCCTGCTCTCCTTCCTCGATTTTCCCGTTTCTCTTTCTCTATATCTTTCTTTTATTATTTCCATCTTGGGTAAGACGATAAACTACGTCCGTGTCCTGG
Source organism: Acanthosepion pharaonis (assembly GCA_903632075.3). Lineage (NCBI taxonomy): Eukaryota > Metazoa > Mollusca > Cephalopoda > Sepiida > Sepiidae > Acanthosepion > Acanthosepion pharaonis. The sequence continues at coordinate 199,465 of CAHIKZ030005032.1, read as the reverse complement.
GTAAGACGATAAACTACATCCAACAGCAAGGCCTCGAATCAGGAGGTTTTAAGGAGCGTAGAACAGTCTCTTAATTTCTGATGTTCCCAGGTCCATTCTGATCCGGCTCGGTAGCACCTGGTAGGGTCCCAGCTATGGATAAATAGTTAACCTAAGTTTTAATACCAGAAATACTTTGTAAAAATTATTAACAGCAATACATTTTTGAAACAGTAAATATTACCCGCAAATAAAATCTTGTCGGCATTATTTAATTTGATATGCCATAAAACAAAATAAAGCATACCAAAACTTCATTATTTCTTTTTTTTTAATTTTCCTTCTTTTGTTGTTCGTTTCTTTCTTTGCTTAATTTCAATTTACCTTTCATTCTTTCTTTTTTTCCTTCTCTCTCACTCACTTTCGTTTATTCCTCTCATTCTTTATTCTTTCTTTCCTTTTTCTTTCTTTCGTTCTTCTTTCTTCCATTTTTTCCTTGCTCTCCTTTCATTCACGTCCTTTATTTATTCCTTCTTTCCTACGTTCTTTACTTAACATTTATCCACCCTTTTTTTCCTTCTTCCTCCAGTCTTTCATGTTTTTCTTACTTTATTATTTACTTTTTCTTTCATTCCTATCCTTTTTTTCATTTCGGTCCTTCATTCAGTATTTTTTCTTGTATTTCTTTTCAATGTTCCTCCTTTTTTTTCTTTTTCAACCTTCAATATTTCCTTTTCTCTTTCTTTATTCTCTTGTCCTTTCTTTTCTCCTGTCTCTCCTTCTTTTCTTTCTTTAATATTCCCTATTCTCTTTCCTTCTTCTCTTACGCCTTCATTCCTTCTGCCTTTCCTTCTTTCCACTTGTCTTTCCTTCTTTTCTTCTTTTATTATTTCCTGCTCTCTTTCCTTCGTCTCTTCTCTCTTCTTTACTGCCTGTCTTTCCTTCTTTCCTCTTGTCTTTCCATTCTTTTCTTCTTTCAATATTTCCTTCTCTTTTTCGTTTTTCTCTAATCCCTTCTTTGCTTCTCTCTCTCCATCTTTCTCTTGTCTTTCCTTCTGTTCTCCCTTCATTATTTCGTTCTCTCGTTCCTTCTTCTCTTCTCTCTTCTTTCCACTTTCCTTCTTTCTAGTTGTGTTTCCATATTTTTTTTCTGAATTATTACATTTTCTCTTTCCTTTACTTATCCCTCCTTTTCGCTTATCTTTCCTTCTTTCCTCTTTTTTCCTTTCTTCATTATATCTTTCTCTCTTTCCTTCTTCTCTTATCCCTCCTTTCCCACTGTCTTTCCTTCTTTCCTCCTGTCTTTCTTTCTTTCGAATTGTCTTTCTTTAATTCTTCTTTCATTATTAACTTCTCTTTTTTCCTTTTTCTCGTATCCATTCTTCCTCTCGTCTTTCCTTCTTTCCTCTTCTTTCTTTCTTTTCTTCCTTTATTATTTACTTCTCTCTTTCCTTCTTTTCTAATCCTTTCTTTCCTGTTGTCTTTCCTTGTTTCCTCTTGTCTTTCCTTCTTTTCTTCCGTTATCATTTCCTTCACTCTTTCCCTCTTTTCTTATCCCTTCTTTCCTTTTGTCTTTCCTTCTTTCTTCCTGTATTTCCGTCTTTCCTCTGGTCTTTCATTCATTTCTTCCTTCATTATTTCCTTCTCTCTTTCCTTCTTCTCCTATCACTTTTTTCCTACTGTCTTTTCTTCTTTCCTCTTGTCTTTCCTTCTTTCCTCTTGTCTTTCTTTCTTTTCTTTCTTTGTTATTTCCTTCTCTCTTTCCTTCTTTTATCATTCCTTCATTCCTATTGTCTTTCCTTCTTTCCTCTTGTCTTCCCTTCTTCCTTTATTATTTCCTTCTATATTTCCTTCTTTTCTTATCCCCTCTTTCCTCCTGTCTTTCCGTCTTTTCTTCCTTCATCATTTCCTCTTCGCTTTCCTTCTTTCGTTCTTTATATCTTTCTTTCTTTGCATCCTTCCTTGCCTTCCTTTATGCCTTTTCGATTTCTTTCTTTTCGCAATTTACTTTTCTTTCAATCTCATTCGTTCGTTTGTTCCGTTCTTCCTTTCTTTCTTCCTTCCTTCTGTTTTTATTTCTTCCATTTCTTTCCTGTCTTCCTTTATGTTTTCCTTCTCTCCTACGTCCTTCTTTCTTTCCTTCTTTTCTTCCATCAGCTCCTTCTCTTCATTTTTTTTTACCATGGGAACTTACATCCCTTTAGTTCAATTTTAATGACAATAAAAATGACTTGTGTATCTAACGACGTCTTGTACCGACACTTGTCACCTATGATTTCCCCGAGGCACTATGAAACCATTTTTTACTACATTCTCACCGATAATAACAAGTGTTGAAAGCAATTCGGTAAATCAAGAATTCGCTCTGGGATCTCTTCGAGAGTAAATAAATCTATTACTTCGCTTTTCCATCGGTTCTTTTTCTACCCATCCACCTACACAACAAAAACGAAAGAAAGAAGGCAAGATATAAAAATTAATGTCGAAAACAAAAAGTATAAATTTGACAAGGGAGAAAATAACATCAGCGATAAAAATTCATTGTATTTGTATTCATTGATTTCTTATTTTAAATACAGAAACTAAAAATTTCGGACGAAATATCATTGACGTTACAAAATTGTTCCTTGCGTGAAAAAAATATAGTTGGAAGCCATTTTTGTTGTTCTTCTTCTTTTTCTTCCATTGTGACTAGTACATTTACTACTAGTATTCGATAGCATCATTATCAAAAAGAAATGTACTCTGGTTATTATTTCAGCGGAGCCAAAAGATGAAGACATGATCTTCTTCTTTATTTTCCGTATTTCTGCAGCTTATAGGCGATCATGGCCATCCACATCTTCCTGTCACTTGTTGCTCTTAATAAATTTTGTCTTTTTGCTATTCCTCCCAAACCCTGTTCTACTATTCATTTACACAAACCCATCATATTACACATTGTTTTCCTCTATGCCTTTTTCTATTAATCTGTCCAGTGAGTATCAGATTTTCTAAGAACTCCTTCCTAAATAGGTACCCCAAAAATTTAAACTGCATCTTCCTGGCTATAAGTTTTCTTTTTTGTTTCAATTTTATCTAAAACCTCGTTGTTGCTCAGCTGTTCGCTCCATGGTAAGTTCAACATCAGATTTCTCTTGCTTCAATTCTCTGCTTCATCTTTGTTCAGCATTCACTGCTATATACGAGGACAGATATCACGTAACAATTCAGTACTCTTTTCTTTGTTTCTAACGAAGTTTACTGCTCTAAAATGCCACGTCAGTTTTCCCTCTTTTCACAGAAGAATGCAATCGTTTTAATGGGTAGCAAAAGAAATTCACTTCCTTTAACTACTCAATCAGTTAAGTACCACACGTGATGCACGCATGGGTGATCATGTCGCTTTCGATCCATGACTGAAAAGGCATAAGATTTACCAGCAGTTGGTTGCCATTTTTTCTACGGTAGATTGGTTGCCAACCAAGGCTATAGGACCCAGTTTTTCTTGCTATTTGACTCGTATCTAGGGGAATTAGATGGTTTCACACCCAGTCCAAGACTATTTGCACATAAGTGAATCCAACGGGCAACCCAGGAATTCCAACAACTATCAAGATAAATAAAGCTGATTTCAGGGCTAGCATGTTGAACAGATCTACTTCCACAGATATCACCCACCTCGCGCCTAGCAGGCTTAATGCACCCTCTGTAACAGCTAGCAAGATGAAGACACATGCTTTAAGCTAGTGCTGAATCTACCTGCTTTCATAGCAAGCAAAAGGGATACAGCTGCTTTCAGATCGCGCAATAAGAATGCACCTGCATTCACACCTAACAAGATGGATACGCCTGCTTTCAGATCGGGCAACAAGAATGCACCTGCATTCACACCTAGCAATATGGATACGCCTGCTTTCAGATCGGGCAACAAGAATGCACCTGCATTCACACCTAGCAATATGGATACGCCTGCTTTCAGATCGGGCAATAAGAATGCACCTGCTTACACACCTAGCAATATGGATACACCTGCTTTCAGATCGGGCAACAAGAATGCACCTGCTTACACACCAAGCAAAGATGGATACACCTGCTTTCAGATCGGGCAATAAGAATGCACCTGCTTTCACCTAGCAAGATGGCTACATCTGCTTTCCGCTCATGGAATGCACCTGTATTCACATCTAGCAAGATGGATTCTGCTTTCAGATCGGGCAACAAGAATGCACCTGCTTACACACCAAGCAAGATGGATACACCTGCTTTCAGATCGGGCAATAAGAATGCACCTGCTTACACACCTAGCAATATGGATACGCCTGCTTTCAGATCGGGCAACAAGAATGCACCTGCTTACACACCAAGCAAGATGGATACACCTGCTTTCAGATCGGGCAATAAGAATGCACCTGCTTACACACCTAGCAAGATGGCTACATCTGCTTTCCGCTCGCGCAAGAAGAATGCACCTGTATTCACATCTAGCAAGATGGATACGTCTGCTTTCAGATCGGGCAACAAGAATGCACCTGCTTACACACTAGCAAGATGGATACACCTGCTTTCAGCTCGCGTAAGAAGAATGCACCTGCATTCACACCTAGCAGTATGGATACGCCTGCTTTCAGATCGGGCAACAAGAATGCACCGGTATCCACACCTAGCAAGATGGATACACCTGCTTTCAGCTCGCGTAAGAAGAATGCACATGCATTCACACCTAGCAATATGGATACGCTTGCTTTCAGATCGGGCAACAAGAATGCACCTGCTTACACACCTAGCAAGATGGATCACACCCGCTCGCGCAAGAAGAATGTACCTGTACCTGTATTCACATCTAGCAAGATGGATACGCTTGCTTTCAGATCGGGCAAGATAAATGCACCTGCTTACACACCTAGCAAGGCGGATACACCTGCATTCAGACTGAGCAAAATATATGCACATGCTTTCGTGGTTATCAAGAATAGGCATGATTTCTCTGCAAGGAAGATAAATGCACCTGCCTTAACAATATCAGACGTCTAGCACCCGTCTGACTCTTAGCAGGCTAAAGACACCCTCTTTAACTGCTATCTGGAAAAATATAGCTGTTTTAATATTATGCAAAGGCTTTCACATCTAGCAAAGTGAATACACCTGCTTTCAAATCGAACAAAGAGTACCGACCTACTTTCACACCTAGCAAGATGAAGACGCCTGCTTTCAAATCGAACAAGATAAATGCACCTGCATTCACAGCTAGCAAGATGGATACACCGGCTTCCAGATAGAGCGAGATGAATGCGCATGATTTCGCGGCTACCAAGAAAAAATTTGCATGACTCTCTGTAACGAAGATAAATGCACCTACCTTAACAATATCAGCCTTCTCGCACCTATCTCCCTCCTAGCAGGCTAAATATACCCTCTTTAACTTCTAGCAGGAGGAATACAGCCGTTTTAAAATTATGCAACTGCTTTCACACCTAGCAAGATGGATACAGCTGCTTTCAGATCGGGCAATAAGAATGCACCTGCTTACACACCTAGCAAGATGGATACACCTGCTTTCAGATCGAGCAAGATAAATACACCTGCTTACACACCAAGCAAGATTAATACACCTGCTTTCAGTTCAAGCAAGAAAAATGCACCGGTATTCACACCTAGCAAGATGGATACACCTGCTTTCAGATCGAGCAAGATGAATTCATATGCTTTCGGCCATATCAAGAAAACTGGGCTTCACTTTTCTGCAAGGAAGATAAATGCAGCTGCTTTAACAACTGGCAATATGATTACACTTGCTTTTAAGTCTAGTAGATGTTTTAGGAATTTGGTTTATGACTGTAATCATCATCTACCATACTTAACAAATCTTGATCCATCCGATTAGTTAAGATTTCCATAAACGTAAAATGGTTTGTAATTTGTGGGAATTATCAGAATGATTGCAGCATCAGTAGAGAAGTAATTCAGTAACCAAATAATGAATATATTTGAATGAAATGTCAGGTAAATATACCACTTGGTCTGGATGAGAACTTTAAAGCGACCCTTCTGTATTTTGAGTCCACGTTTTGGGGCTAAAATTTCTATATATATATATATATATATATATATATATATATATATATATATATATATATATATATATATGAAGTCCATGAAATACCAGAATTAAGTTTTCATGCTGAGGAAGGTCCAATGAGACGTACAATAGGTGAAAAGGGTTCTGGGAAACGAAGTCAGAACGTGGAACGATAAACTGTCTATATTCCTGAGATGAGGTATTATGTACAGTATTTACATTAGTCGGACTATTGTCCTCATCTTTGTCTAGAACAGTCTACCCCAGTGATCGAAATAAAGGGTTCAGTTCGAAATTCCAACCACCTGAAGAAGGCCGGAGCGTACAACGGCCGAAACGTTGTGACAAATATGGCGACAAAGATGAGGACAATAGTCCGACTAATGTAAATACTGTGGAATGATAATGTAGTCTATCATTTTGTAATGATTTAGGGACATCTGAAAAAACACTAGCTAACATTCTCTGTAACCAATATGTCGGATAAATTCGAAACCAGTTTGATGAAGCCAACAGAAGACATCGATTTGAAGTGTGGAGAAAAGCAATAAATAATATATACTACAATCAAAATCACTAGCGGTAGATTTGTCCTGGTATGAAAAAAACACGTCGAGTCACATTTCAACCCTGACCACACTAAGAAAATAAAACACATCAAGTCACATTTCAATCCTGACCACACTAAGAAAAACACATATCGATCCACATTTCAACCCTGACCACACTAAGAAAAGAAACACGTCGAGTCCCATTTCAACCATGACCACACTAAAAAATAAAACACATCGAGTCCCATTTCAACCCTGACCACACTAAGAACAAAAACACATCAAGTCACATTTCAATCATGGCCACACTAAGAAAAAAACATATCGATCCACATTTCAACCCTGACCACACTAAGAAAAAAAACACGTCGATTCACATTTCAACCATGATCACACTGAGAAAATAAAACACATCGAGTCCCATTTCAACTCTGACCACACTAAGAACAAAAGCACATCAAGTCACATTTCAACCATGACCACACTAAGAAAAAAACCTCTCGATCCACATTTCAACCCTGACCACACTAAGAAAAGAAACACGTCGAGTCCCATTTCAACCATGACCACACTAAAAAAATAAAACACATCGAGTCCCATTTCAACCCTGACCACACTAAACTGAAAATGCTCACGTAATTAGAACATATAACAATATACATTGGAGGATTCCCATGTCTATCTTCAAACAGAAACAATAACAAACCTAATCATGAGGAAGTAAAGAAACACATGAAAAAAGTAACGAATCATTCGACATTGACGTTGAAGTTTTGTTTCTAATTGCACTTTGAATTGAAATGCTTTTCCCTCTCCAATTTCATAGGCAAAACCACACAAATGCATGCTGGGAGTTCTTCCTAGTCAATAAGTTAGGCCACTTTGTCTGTTTTGTCACGAGTCAGAACGCAACGTTTGTTAATCCGAATGCACTATTGTGTGTAAACACCAATTCTTAGTCTGTAAACTTTTTATCGTTTATTGTCAGTTCTCTTTGTTGTGCAGTTCTGCCATTTGCATTTAACCATTTCCACATACTCTACAAGCTGTTCACTCCCCGAATTAAAAAAACAACTTCCTGAATTCCATAAAGGACATTTAAACTCAGAATGAGAACATATATGAATAAAAAAAAACCTCAGATACATTAAAAGGAAACCAGTAGAATATATTAGCCAAGAAATCATGGCAATTTACAATAATAAGACCCCCACCACACACACACACACACATATATATATATATATATATATATATATATATATATATAAGGTCATATAATAATCATATAATTTAAATAATTATGGCAATTTACAAATAATCTATGGAGGGATATGATAGTCAAAGGTTTAACGGGTTTATGTCATAAAAAACACCTTTTTTGTTTATCAAAATTCGTTTCGAGTTAATTTTTTGCCTTACCCAATGAAGTCACTGGCAATATATCCTTGCAATAAGGTTTTTTTATGTTTCGTAACTCGTGATGGATAATACCTTTCATATTTCACTAGAAAAAATTCAAGGACTGCTGTGAAATTTATTCTGCCTTTGTTTTTTCCACTGGTTTTTGGTTTCTCTGTTAATTACTGGCCTTTCCGCTTGCTGTTGATATGCGAAACCCATTTTTCATCACCTATAAAAATGCAATACAAAAAAAGAATGTTTCATAATACTGTTACAGATAGCGGATAGTTGTGTTCGGTTCTCAAGAGAAAGTTCACGAGGAACCCAAATTACAACTTTACAAATTACTCCCAATTTGATTATGTTACTAGACAATGGAATATATCGAATTAGGCTGTTCGGACATGGATGGTTTATGGTGTTTTAACCTAGATTCATTTCAGTCGACACTTTCAAAAGTATTTTGTTCAGTGTGTATAAGCTTGGGTTGGATAGGTCAAAATCATTATTCTTAAACCGTTGAGAGCACAGAGACCTGGTTTCTAATCTCACCATTGGAGGGTTGGTTTGGGAGATGATTTTCTGGTGTTATCAGCCCCGGAAGGTGAACTCAATGCTTGGCATCTTGTTAGTAAAAACAGAAGAAATGTTCGGAACATTGCATGCTTCTGCTAATCAACATGAATGAAAAAAACATTGATCTGATTATACGGTCTCTCGCAGAAAAAAGAACTAAGATCGTCAACATAGTCGAAGCATTAACAACAGAACAAGACGCCTGTAATAGGGAAGCGCTCGCGCTCGGAAATGAATAGTAGTCGGCCATTATCTATCAATCTGTCTATCTTAAGCGTATTGAGAAAAGTGTTCGAAAATAATTGTTCGAAGACAATTATTCGCCAAATATTTATTCGAATGGTAAATTGTTTGAATGAAAATTTATCGAAAAGGCAATTAATTATTCCAAATACCTATGTTTGAAATACGTATGTGGTCTTGCTTTGAAATAGTCAATACTGATTTACATTGAATTAATAACGTCCTGAAGGACCGGATAGTGATTTTCGCAGCTATTCTCATCTCATCATCCCACAATACTAATACTTAGATGCACTTAAAAGAGAACAGGACTTACAAGAAATTCATACTGTACTAGTAAGAGCAGGTTGCTAAAATATCAAAAGCACCAAGAAATACCACGACGTCAATGGAAATTTAAAAGATTAGTGGCATCCTTTAACGAGTACTTTTCAGTAGTTGACTATTTGCGTGCAGTATCATATAACTTAAGGTTGTACAGATTTATTCTTACTAAATTGTTTTGTTAACGATATTTTTATTTCGAATAATTATCATTTGTGTATTTCCGCTTTTATTTTTTACATTTTTATTACAATAAAGTATTTTACATTTAAAATAGTTCTCATTTAGTATAATTGTCCTTTCGATTAATTTTCATTCAAACAATTTACAATTCGAATAATTGTTTTCAAAAAATTATTTTCGAGCAATGTTCACATGATCATCTATCGATATTGGAAGAAAATTGGAAGTTGACGCCTGCTATTGCGAATGTTTATGTAGCTATATTACAAGAAACAAAAAACGAGCAAACTGAAAATGTATTATCGAGAAAGTCTAATTTGCTGGTTAGTAATGCAAAAACAGCGAAGAAAATGGACGATAAAACGCTCCATGTTTATAGGAATATGAATTGCAACTATTAAATGTCGACATAAATGCATGATTGCAATAATAGATGAGTTAAATGCTTACCCAAAGCCTTGTAACATCAAATATGTAAATAAAACAATTTTTATACATACTAGTAGAACCTAAAAGATATTTCAGTTCTTTTCACTAGAGCTGTTGTTTTCTTAATCTTTCATGCGACCACTATGAATCTTAATAACGGGTTTTATGTTTAATCCATTAAAACCTTTTTCGCAGACCACCTAGGTAGTGTTTCACCGTGGAGATTACTTTCTCACTGTTCTATAGATGTCGGTTATCGCAGAAATGTTGATAGCTACTGCTTATGTTGGTCGACGAAACTTCTTGAGATGGAAATGATGGCGTCATTCTCCCTTCTGACTAAAGGCGCAGACGAAAGGCCACATTCTAAAGCACGCCAAAAGATCCATGGCGCCGCCACCCCAAAAAAACTTCGTCAAAAGGCGCCAACACTCTCTTTTATGAGCAGCTCCAATTCGTGGCGAAACTCAGACGAGTAAATTTGCATACGCACGTGAAAAACCTATACAGGAAAAATAAACTGATTAATTACTTTTTTTTTTCTCTTTTCCAGCTAGTATATAAAAATCTTTATAGCAGACGATAACTGTATGTTTGCGTATTAAAAAAAATCATTAATTTAGCAGACGACAACACGTGTGCTAATAGTTTGACGCTTGGATACATTTTTTCTTAATCTTCAAATAAAATACAGTGTATCTAAAAAAAAATATGTGTGCATACGAAAAATCAGAAAAATATGTTTTTGTTATTTGAATTTCTAACATCCATCTATCTACTTAGATAGATAGATAGATAGATAGATAGATAGATAGATAGACATTGATCAATAAATTTGGTTCATTAAATTTGGTTCATTAAATTTGGTTAGTCCCCAACATTTTGCTCCGATCTGACAATATTGAAAAATCACATCGACTGTATATCATAAGTTTACGTACTTCGAGACATTGGGGGCGGTTAACATGAGAATTTTTTAGAAACACGACTGAAGAGCTTTTTTTTTTACTATTTAGTAGAAAATCTATCTAGGTAGGTTAAACTGTTTTGCTTATGCTAGCGCAAATCTTCAATTAATGGTAATAGTAAAGGTGGCGTCATCTGTTTCCTTATAAAGAAAGAGTCAACATTCACTGACCAGAATGTCGTTTGAAATTTATAAAATCGGTTACCCAAGTCCCTTAATCTCACTTTGCAGTATTGATGGCAGTTTCCTTCCTCACTTTTTGTTTAAAGTATCGTGGAACTTTAACATCTTGAGTATGGTATTATTTTCTCTTTTCGTTACATGTGCAATCTCTTTGTGATTATGTAGCGCCAGTCCACAAGGTCCGAAGAAGATTGGTCTTACAGGCTTCATTAACTGAAATCCATTTTTGTGCATCGATCTCGGTTTTATAGAGCTGATAGCTTAGATATGGTGGTTAGCAATATAAACTAAGACAGCTAGATATTCCTGAACGAACTTGGTGTCATCAGGAACATACTAATACAGGGTGTCTCAAAATAACCTATACACTCTTAGCATAGTTATAACTTATTCAATTTATGTATTTTGACTATAAGATTAATACAAGAGAAAGAATACACATTTAAAGAATTGGAAAAAATAGAAAAAAAACATAGAAAATTAACTTTAATAAGATAAAAGCTACTCGGGGCAATGGCAGAATGTTCATATAATGATGAATTCGCATAAAGTGCTCAAACTGGTTGCCGTTCTGTTCAATACACTTTTCATATCTTGAAGAAATAGACCTACAAATGTCTAGTATCATTTCCTCTGATATTTGAGCACATTCTTCTTCAGTTGCTACTCTCGTTTCAGCAATAACTCGCCCGGCCTTTCGGCTGGGGTTTTTGACAAATATTGGATCGTTTCTTGGCCTATAGCTGAGATTCGATCAAGGCTTTGACTAACTTGGACTGGCTCCGGCCTGGACCTTTTAGGACAAGTCATGACCAACTTTGACTAGGCTCTGACCAGCTTGGACAAGCTATGACCAATTTTGACCAGTGGCCTTTGAGTGGAAACGCTCGGGTCTCCCACGTTAAACGACCTTGTGTCAAATCTTGATTTTGTGGGAATCAAGTAAATACAACTCTCGTTTCAGCAATTGCTTCAGGTTTCCTGCTGTAAACGTTCTCTTTTAAAACCCCCACAAAAAGAAATCCAAGGGTGTCAAATCTGGGGATCTAGGTGGGTATTCAACAGTCCCTCTTCTTCCAATCCATCTGTTTTGCATATTTTCATCCATATAAGTTCTCACGTCACGCTAATGTATTATTAACTCTTAATATTTAAAGAGTGTATACATTATTTTGAGACACCCTGTAGAGATGCTTTTATTTATAGATAGAATGGCTTGAAACACGACGCAGTAAGAACAAATTACGTTAATGCCATTGTATTACATTTTTCTACTTGTAAAAGTATCCCCCCTCCTGAAAAATAAGCATTTAAAATCTTTTGTTTTGTGTATCTCTATTATTATGTGTATTTGTGTAAATGATTAATAGCCCATTCAGAAGTCGCTCAAACACAAGGTTTCATAATTATTAAAGAAACTTGACCTATTTTAAGATGATTTTCTTCACAATCCATACAACATTGTATTTTTCTAATGATTACACAAGCAATTTAAGCAAATCTCAAAGAGTTAATTATGCTTGCTTAATTAATTACTCTTGTGACCGTTAGAATTGTACACACCAAATCTGATAGGCACGTGCGTAATTCAATTAAATGATTATTTAATTAAATAGTACTGAACGGTCGTAAGCTGGCCTATATGAAATATCAACGGAAATCCAGTTCACACACAAACGGTTTTCTTATTGCAAGTACAAAATTCCAGCAGATACACTGGGTAAAACCATCAGTAATCTCTTTGTATTCCATTAGTAAAGAAGAAGTTACAGTTAGTTTCTTCGCTGTAACTGTTACTTTACGTGTATACTTTCCCTGATTACTTCGATGTTGAAATCACTAGATGTAACCGTAAGTTCTATGCTAACGATTTCTTTTATCACACTTCTCGTTCATTGAACTCCTTTCTGGCTTCTTGCTTCCCAGTCAACTTTGATCTTCAAAAATTTAAATACGATGTCAGTCGTTATCTTCTGTTTTTTTTTTAAATTCTTGCACTTTTATTATTCTCATTCCTTAATATTACTTTTATTTTCATATTCTCTCACACTCAGTAACCCCTGGCGTCTTAGTGGTTTTATTCCCTTGTTTGGGCGGGATTATTAAAGACGGGGCAATTTTTTAAAAGTTTAGAGTCAACCGTCATCTATCTTATATATCCATTTAATACGCACATTTTATTTAATCCAGTTATACACTTATAATAACCTCACTAAATAATCACCGCCACTTGAGAATCCTGAGCGATATATACTTGGGTGAACAACAGTAGAAAAAAAACTCACCTGACATGATTTGACGTATCAAATATAAACATTAGGGCAATTAGCACAAAAATCCTAGATTTTATCTAGACATTAACCCCGGAATTAGGCTCTTGGGTTAAATAGGTATGTCTTTTAATATTAACGAGTAATAAATAGCCTTCATCAGATACATTTAAAATCCAACAATTGTGACATTACCCTTTCTAGTACCCATTCCAGTTTTTGCAAACTTGCCTTTCGAGATTGCCATCAGCTACTTCGTTGTGTTTTCGTTAATCGTGTCCTTGGGATTTTGACAGCGATTTTAATTTTGGAAAAACATAAAAGTAACCAGAAACCAAATTCTGGCTGAAGGAGTGCTCTCATACATGAGTCATGCAATGTTTTGCAAAAGAAATCCTTGCAAATCCAAAAGGGAATTTCAAGTGGGTGAAGAAGAAGTGCAAATAAACTATAATGCACATATTGCAGCTGCAAAGAATCTCAAATTGAAAGCAAAAGCAAATAAAACGTGCCAAATGCAAAAACGACATCACTTTTAGTTTATAATAAGGAATACTAAGCTCACAAATGAATAATTCTATGCAGGTTGATTGGGTTAGCAACATATCAGCACTTCTATGGGTGAAATCTAAATATTTTGTACGCAATATGACACCTTCAGCTACAGATATTTTGTACATAAGTTTATACGTTATAGGTAAATGTATGTTTGACTTTAGATACATACTTAATTTATGATAAAATGAATCGTTGGGATTTTTTAAAATGTACAGCTGGTCAATTTACTATGAAAATGTATTGTTCTACATTTTAATGTTGTATTGATTGTCATTTTTCTATAAAAGATTTTGTTGGTAATTTTACTATAAAATGTATTGCTGGTTATTTTACTATATAAAAAAAAAACTTTTGATTTTTATTTGGGGTTTCACTATTTGCCGATATTATATTATTAAAGTCTCGCATTGATTTCGTCCAGTGAAACAGATGTTTCTACCACAGTTAAAGATTGTGCTTTTTTATTACTAACACTATCTTGTTTAATTTCTTTATATAGTTTCTATTCATTTTTGTAGATATTCATTGGTGTTTAGATTTTAAATTGTTATTTTATCCCCCTCCCCACTACTGAAAATAAATTGTACATATGGGGAATCCAATGAATTTTTGTCCTAATTTGTTTTTTAACATTTTGTGTGGATACCAAATTATTTTTCTACTTCTGTTTTTTCTACTCTTTCCATTTTCATTTTTTATGTAAGTTAGTTTTGGGCTTTTGTAGACATTATCTTTTAGAGCTTTATTATAGAAAGTAATATGTTCATAGTAAATCTTCTCATCTGCTGAATTTGGATTAATCGTTAAATATTTTCCTAAAAATAGTAAACTAAGTACTATTTTCAATAAAAAAAAAATACCCTAAAATTAAGTTACAGCTGTACTGAAAACTTGATATCTTGAATAAACACTTCGACCAAAACCAAATAAATTTAGACAGTAAATTAATAAAAAGTGATGAAGATAAACAAAAATGATATAGCTGCAGAAATCCTCTTAACTGTCCTCTTAATAATAAATGTCGCACTGAATCATTGGTGTACCAATGCAATATTTCATTTATTGAGGATCCAAAAAACATAAAGGTCTACATCGGATGCATAAGACATGATTTCAAAAAGCGGTTCAACCAATATCAAAGTTCTTTTAGGAAAAATAAATACCGAAATCAGACGTCCCTATCGAAATATTTCTAACACTTAAAAGAAACCAATAAAAAACCTACTGTGAAATGGAAATTAATAAGAAAAGCTAGAGTATGTAGGTAATTAAATGACCCATGTCCTTTGTGCATACATGAGAAACTATATATTACTAGATTTATGAAAATAAAAATGAAATAGCTATTCTTTGCCGGCATTGTCAAAAATTTTCCTGAAATGATTTTTTAAAAAAGCTGATAAATGAAATATACATATTTATATTTGATGTTTAATAATAATTTTTAGATAATTTAAGTAATTCTATTATATTTATATGTTTTAAAAGAAGTATAGTCTATTAGTAATTAAAATTAAGAATAACATTTTCAAAATCAACCCTTTTAGAAAACATTTTAGAAAAATCTTTACAATATAATTCAATTTATATACAAGTACAAATTTAACGGCGAAACAAAAGTGCTGAAAACCTTTTTGTCGTTGAAAAAGACCAAACGATGCACTGAATGGATGTCACCCCTACCTTGACTTAAAATCTTTTCGAAAGTAACTCATATTTTGATACAATAGTTGTCAGTGAAAATGAATACCCTACCGCCCCTTCTTAAAATGACTGGATTTCCCCGTATCCTTAGAATATTATGAATGTGCGTCCTTATAAAATTCAGTAGATTTCAAAATAAGTTATTTCAAAATTCACTTGAAAACTAAACCGGACTAGGGATTGTCATTTAATTCTATAATTGAATTTGATGTTTTTAGTTCTGTTTTTGAAACATGGTAATTCCTGTGTAGCGATGGAACGATATTTTTAAATTAGTAAATTTATAATATTTATGCCCTGTTAATTTGCATTGAATAGTTTTTTAGAAATAAAAATAATTAATAAGAACATCAGATTATTTATCTTACTGTTCTTTCTCTTTGTCATAAGATATATATATATATATATATATATATATATATATATATATATAAAAAAACAGCAGTATACACGCTTACACATATCATGCTCACTCACTCCCTAAGAACCAAAAACACACACACACACACTTAACAGAGACACATACCCTCTCTAGGAACCAATAAAACTGTCAAACTGACCAGTGGAATTCAGAGCAGCATGGATCCACCCAGCTCTTATCTCAAATAACAACTTAAAAGAGACTGCTTGACCAACACAAGGAAGGTTAAAAGATTCATGTTAAAAAAATAAAAAAACAAAACAAATGAAAACTACAGACAAAAGTTCATTTTCTCCATCATTTGTGTAGTTCACTGCTACCAGCAAGCAGAAATATTTCTTCTCCTGATGATGGCCATGTTGGCCGAAACTATTCAAGGAATCAAAAATGAAATAATAATAATAATAATAATAATAAAAACGAAAGAATATTAATCTACAACCCAGTGTGTCTGAAGATTTAATTTTTTAAATACTTTTTATTGTTCAATATATATATATATATATATATATATATATATATATATATATATATATTTTTAGTGCTACACCAGCTAAATAGTATTCTTAAAACAGAGAACATTTTATTAATCAAAAAATCGAATACTTATCGTCTCGATTAAAAATAGAAGACTTAAGTTACCTTTCAGCCGACGCTTTGTCAGAAGAAAAATCTTCAGAATTAAGTAAATCTATTGAAAGAAAACAAACCACCTTGCAATAGTTATAAGAGAGAGGAGGAAGGAAAGGAAAAAAAATCTAAAATTACCCAGACCAAGAGAACGAATCGCTGAAGAGTGGCATATTGAAGATAAGAGGGACCGCAAAACAGATGGTAACCTAATTAATACGTTTGGGTAAATTGAAAAAGAAAATGGCGAACTAGTAAGAGACATATATTACTGAGAGCTCCAAATGATAGAAAAGTACGGAGAGACTTAATTGCCCACATCCTGAATAGATATGTTACTTAAAACAAGATAAGTTTCTCTACATGGATGTCATATTTATCTTTATTTATCTCATATTTATATCATGCCATATATATGATTTGTATATTCTTTTTTCTTATATATACAAGAGTGCTCAATTGTGAATGTTTTAACAGCGCTTTTTAACATGAGTAAAAATAACATTTTATATTTCTCCATTACTATATGACATATATACATGCATATACATAGCCATATATGTGCGTGTGTATAAAAATTCAGATATAAATAAAATATATATCTAAAGACAATATAAATAAAATACAAAAAGAAACCTTCTATGCCAACGCGTTTCGTTCCTTGAGGAAGTTTCTCAAAGCGAGTGGGAAAAGAAATTTCGAAAATGTCAACATATATATATATATATATATATATATGGGTTCATCCTCTGGATTTCGAATTTATAGTTGCGTGCTTTTTCATGACTAATTTAACAGCCGACTTCAAAATATTTATGCATAGTGGATTTTGTTGTGGTATACGAGTTTTGCTCTGGATAAATGTTGTTTTTTTTTGTTTTTGTTTATTTTTTTTTAAGCATTACGCCCCGAGCAAGGCGGGAAGCCACTAGGATGCACGGGGTTGCAGAAGATTTGGAGCAAGATCAGATAGGAGTGATAGAAGAAAGGATGAGGAGAGGGATAGTGGATAGATCAAGGTAACTGGAGATGTCGATTGACATTACATTTGAATAGTTGGAGATTATAGCTCTCAGGGAAACTGTAATAGGGAAGGGTGTTCCACAGGCGAGAGGTGCGAGGTATGAAGCTATTGCAGTAGAAGAGACGGCTACATTTAAAATTTCTAGAGTGAAAGGTTGAGAGCGGGATGCCAGCTTCGTAGGGCGCTTGAATTCATGGAGTGTGGGAACCAGTGAAAGCAGCTCGTCAGAGCTGTTACCATGGAAGTATTTGTAAAAAAGACAGAGAGAGGCGACGGCGCGTCTGTGAGAGAGTGACTGTAGACGAGACGCCAGATCAGGGCCAATTATATTACATATCCGTCTCTGGATCTTGTCAAGAACTCCGAGGTAAACAGAAGGTGCCCCAAACCATATATGGCAGCAATACTCCAATGCAAGGGCGAATGGTCGACCTGTATATTTGAAGTATCAATTCCGGGGAGAAAAATTTCCTGGAGCGGCACAGAGAGACAACTTTCTTCATCGGTGGACGAAGCAATTGACTCAATGTATTTGTTCCATCTCAGGTCAGCAGTCAACGTGAGACCGAGCAGATGCAGGGAGTTGCTCTCAAGAAGTTGACTATCAGACATTCTAATGGGGAGCAGGGAAGGATCTCTATGGTGATTAATAGAGAGTAGTTTAGTTTTTGAGGCGTTACGAGTTTTACTCTGGATAAATGTGTTAGTAACAAAGAAAAAGAGGCTTAATGCTGACGAACCTGACTACCATTTTGGCACGATCTACGATAACAAACACCAAAAAGCTCCTCTCCGAAGTCTACTGTTTTTATGTTCACTCAGTAAAAGGTTCTATGGCAATTAACGTTTACTGTTAAAATGATTATAATGACCGGGGTGTGATATCAGGAAAGAGGCAGATGGCCGCCCAGTCAGTTAAGTGCGATATCTGATAGACGCTTGGGTAATCATGTCTCTTTTGATTAATGACTGACGAGGCAGATGATTTTCTAGCAGTAGTTTGCCATTTCCTTCTGAAATAGAATGGTTGCGAACCAACGATATAGGAACCAATCTGTTTTTCTATTCAACATATAGCTGGTGGAGGGGAAAATGTAGCGATGGATATTTATGTGTAAGTGAGTGCAATAAACCCGACTGGAATTTGAACACTGCTCTTCGATTTGTCATTCCGAGCAGTTATTCATTAAACCCCAGCGCAGAAGGAAAGGAAATTACAAAGATAAGAACAAACATGTAACCCCCTGATTGAAACGTCAATCATTATCTATCCCGGTTGTAGATTTATGGACAGTCGTGCATTTACTGGATGTATACAGTCTTTTAATCGGCTGAAAAATCTTTGTCAGCATTCAGGCACCAAGAAATCGAAGATTACAGCCTTGATGCCAAAGCTACCAAAAGAAGTTGAGAAAATGGCAATCATTTACCATTGCGAGTTCTATTCTACGAAGTCCACTGTTTCCGGTCTCGAGGATTATTTATCCTCTTTCTAATGAAGTGGTCTGTCTTATCTGCAAAACACAGTCCCATAGAAAATAGTTTTCGAAAGATGACAAGAGATACGCTCACTGGTCATACGGATAATCCACTCTTGAGGAGCGAAGAAAGGCTATCATGGTTGCATAGGAGAACATCCCTCAATCTACGCTCTCTAAATTGCCAATCTTGGTGACAGGTTAAATCGCACAGGTTTTGCTGATTTCATGCTTCCCTTCAAAATTTTAAATGCAACATCAATCGCCAACTACTGCCTTCTTGAATTCTGTTCTTTTATTTTTCCTTTCTCCTTACTAAAGTCTCCTCATTCATTTTCCAGCAACTCCTTGCGTTTTAGTGGCATTATCGCCTTGCTTTGGTTGAAATGATAAAAAAAGGTATCGCCATAAATTAATAACATATTTTTTAATTAATACTTAGATCATGCAAGATAAAAAAAAGCGTGCTGTACAGTTTTAATAATTACGTGGCTGTAGGTTTTCAGATGTTTTATTAAATCAAAATTAAATGTCCCAAAATGAAGAATAATTCAAATTTACAACCAAGTAGAATATAAGTAAAAAGTAAATTTAGAAACATTTTATAAAATATATCTGGAATAAACTTTAAGCAAAAAATTCCTTTTTTGTGTAAATTTGCGAGGCTTTTATTGACTTTTAAACTGATTTTTCCTCTTCGAAGATCTTAATTTAATTTTTTCATTTATAATAAATAAGTTCCATATCATATCGTATAAAACACACACACGCAAAACACACAGACATACACACACAAACGCACTCACGCACACAGACTCACAAACACGCGCTCGCACACACACACACATATATATTACATACTTGTGGATATTCAATGAACTATATATATATATATATATATATATATATATATATATATATATTAAATATTGCTTGATACATGCAGTTTTGTGTTTAGTGCAAAAAGTTTTACAAACGAATACACATACATATATATATATATATATATATATATATATATATATATATATATAATTAAGAATTACACATATACCGACGTTTCCAGTATGACTCAGATTTTCATAAATTTTCCAATCATCAGGTACAAAAAGTTAGGAACTGTTCAATACTCTTGATATTTTTTTAATTTCTATTTCTCATGAGAGAAACGCTACATTGCATGTGGCTTCAAAATTCAAGATTATTATAAATATAAAATAGTATTGGGGTGTTAATTCAAAATAGAAAGTGTTGCTAGGTAGATATCAAAAAAATAATCTAAGTTATTAAAGTTATTTAATAATAATAATTTAATATTTGTTTAATATTACATTATGTTGTGCTATATACAGCACAAGGTTTTTTAGTACAGCTCTTGCTAATTTTAATGTTGTTCTAATTGTTGAAAAGTATTTCAAATAAGAAAGAATCTAATAAGAAAGAATTTTATTTAAAATAAGAAAGAATTCAACCTTCACTCAGGAATTTGAAATAATTTTCACAAATCACTAAAGTCTAGTCTATTTCTAGTAATAAAGATATTTTCGACAAATATAAAACTAAATATGTAGATACACTAACAGAATCAAACACAAAGTCAATCCTCAACAATAATAAGACTGACAACAAAACGCATAAACACAGATAAGACAACATCATTTGGTTTGAACCACGGTATAACGATAATGTCAAAGCCAACATGGGTAAAATTGTTCTAAATTTAAGCGATAAACATTTCAACAATATTCTATTCCGGGTATTACGATCATAAAATGACTCTTACCAATAAGCAATATTCAAATATCACGGCATTCCGTAAATTTTTCTGGGAAATCTAGAGAGAAAACTACACACAAGTAGTAAATTGGGATCTCATCGATATAACAAAACCTTTTAACCTCAACAATGTA
This sequence comes from Acanthosepion pharaonis, assembly GCA_903632075.3. Taxonomy (NCBI): domain Eukaryota; kingdom Metazoa; phylum Mollusca; class Cephalopoda; order Sepiida; family Sepiidae; genus Acanthosepion; species Acanthosepion pharaonis. The sequence goes on along the minus strand of CAHIKZ030005032.1, from coordinate 178,573 downwards.
CTCTGTGTCTATTAGAAAAAAACGAACTATTCCCCAAAACATCGATAATGGTAATCTGCTGAACAAACGAAATGAGCTCATGATTACTTGCAACCATAAAAGGAAATCTCTTCTCGAATATTTCGATGCTGGCTAGAACAATTATCCTATTATCTCTGCAATACCACAAAAGACCTGACCCTAATATTTCCTTTTACTTTTTTTCCATATCCAGTTACTTCCCTTACATCATCCTAGCGTTTAACGATTTTAATTTAGGGTTTCTTTTTTTTATAATTTTTTATTTTTTTATTTTCTTTACACTATATTCTCTTTTTTTTTTTTGCCTACTCACGCTATCCATTTGGTAACTACCAACGTTTTTTCGGGGTTCTATAGCCTTGGATGGCAACTGGTCTAGGAGAAGAACAACTCTGAATTCAAAACCTGCGGAATGTCGTTTGGGGACATTGTGGCACTTAGTGCACCAGGTCTCTGTATTCGGTCCTTCAAAAAATGTGGATGATCCTGCACGAAACCTTCACCACTATAATGAAATCCCATTTGCTGTTGTCGGGATATCGGTTTCCTGGAACTGATCTGCTTGACTCTCATACTACTATAGTCAAAGTAGATTATATTATGCGTTAACAGAATACATATTAACAAATTAATATCCATACTAAACTTACTATTAATAATTTAGTTTATTTTTCGATATCCACCTACCAACACTCTATATTTTGAATTTATACGCCAATACAATTTTATATTTATAATAATCTTGAACTTTGAATCCACACGCAATATAGCGTTTCTCTCATGAGACCAAGAAATTAAAAAATAACAGCCATATTGAACGGTTCATACCTGATGATTAGCAAAGCTATGAAACTCGTACTCTAAACGTAGCTATTTGTGTAATTATTAATATATGCTTTATAATTCTGCTTTACTACATTGAGCACTGTTTTGTTTACACCATTGATTAAATAAATAGTTATTTGCTCACCTGTATGTGTATTCAATCGCTCATATGTATGCTCATTGATCGTATATTTTTTAGATCATTTCTATAGATAGATAGATAGATAGATAGATAGATTTTTAAAGTATTTCGACATAGATATAAAGAGACAGATATGGTCAGACTCAGATAAACATGAATATAGATAGATAGATAGATAGATAGATAGATAGATAGATAGATAGACAGATAATGAACAGAATGACATAGATAAATAGATCGATAATGAACAGAATGACATAGATAGATAGATAGATAGACAATGAACATAATGAGATAGATAGATAGATAGATAGATAGATAGATAGATAGATAGATAGATAGATAGATAATGAACAGAATGACATAGATAGATAGATAGATAGATAGATAGATAGATAGATAGAGTTTCGTATTTATAAAAAATGAAGCCCTGTGCTAGTAAAGTTATGAGCTCCCTTACTTGGGCCCTGAAGGGGGTAAGCCTTGAATGCCTACACAAACATGGAAGATTGGAGATCCTGGACAATGGGGGCCTGTACTTAAGTAAACCTAAGCGTAATGGTAAATCCGGCACTAGATAGATAGATAATGAACAGACCGAGATAAAGTCAAATAGATATCTTTAGAGACTGAGTTATGTATATTCTAAGTTTATCAAAGTCTGGCACTAGGAAAAATTTGGAGTTCTAAGTTATCATACCGCTAACTTAAATATCAGTTGTCTCAGCCAATATATAGATAACCTTTACTTTAAAGACCTTTCAGGCATTTACAATTTTTAATCCACTAAGCTTCGAATGGATTAAAGCGTTGGTTCATAAATTCCCTGTAGGTTGCCTGGCTCTATATACACCTGATGCAGGCCGGAGGACACAACGGCCGAAATGTGTTCATAACAACAAAAAGTTGAGGTAAATAATCCGAATGTAAATAATGATAACTCCTCATCACAGAGAGGATTCACACCTTTCCCAAGGGTATTAGCACGTAAGTGAATGTAATGGATCTCTCCGATTCCTCAATCCAAGCCGCTACTCCACCGAGCCTCATATATATATATATATATATATATATATATATATATATATATATATATATATATATATATATATAACTAAATTATGCACACTGTGAGATAGCAACAATACTTAAAAATAAAATTTATACCAGTAATTATTACAATATATTGTGTTAAAATCCGTGCTAAGAACTTTTTGCTGTACGTCTTAAGAATTTCAGCAGACGATTTTTTTCCTTTGCCTTCTCCCTTAAAGGAATCCCTTTACGGGATCAGTTTGACACATCCAATGTGGCTACATATCTGTTCCTGTATATACCGTCCATATTTAAATAAAAATTCTGCATTGTTTATTTCTGCGATGCCACCGTCTCTATTTCAATAACAAAATAGACCAACCAACCAAGAAAATTATAGTTCTCAAATTTAGAATTTTAGCCAGTTTCTCTGTCTTACTCATAAATAAGTTCGAACACACACACAAACATATATTTTATTCCTAATATTGCCTTTCCTAACAGAATTAATACTCTCCCAAGCAAACGTACACAACTTTACCAAGAAATCAAAATAAAATGGTTGAATCCGTCAACAGAACAATATTTCCACACGTGATTGTACTTTTCAGTTGACAATATGAATACAGTGTAACCAGGATATAAGAGACCCGGATATAAGAGAAACCCGGATATAAGAGAGATTTTCTCTGGTCCCAAATTAGAGCCTGTGTTAGTGTATATAAATTAGACTCAACCCGGATATAAGAGAAATCCGGATATAAAAGAAACCCGGATATAAGAGACTTCTTCTCCGGTCCCGACAACTCTCTTATATCCGGGTTACACTGTACAATGATGTTTTCTAAATTCTTCTACTTTCTAAAGACACTCTGTTGTTAATAGTTACTTTGTTTTCTATAAATTCATATATATATATATATATATATATATATATATATGCCGGGTGTAAGAGTAAAATTGAACAAATAATGTAAAAGCATAATTGTTCATCCCCAAAAATGTTTAATATCTAAAAAAAATACACTATACTAATTGTGTTTTTTCCAGGTTTTCAAATAAGACGTTTAGTCATCTTGGCGCCATTTGTCGTAAGAATCACTGAAAACCCCTTTCAGTTATTCAGTTCGAAAGAGAAAAGTTTAAAATCGTTTTGCGTCAGTCTTTCAAACTGAGCAATGGTGAGAGGAAAAAGATCATTCGAGCCTTCTGTAATCGTACAAACATTCATACTCTGGCTTCCCTCTGCAAAGTCCATTCAAGGACCATCAAGAGAACAGTGAATAAGTTTAAAATAGAAGGAAGAATGGATAGTAAAAATAGACCAGGAGGTCACAACAGGAAGAGGCATCATGATTTCAACTTAACTTCGACCTAAGACATCAATTAAAAAATCCATCTTAATCATGTGAGAATAGGGTTTCAGCTATGGCAGTCCAAAGAGCAGTTAAAAATGTCTTGAAAATGAAATCATACGTGAAAAGTGTGAGGCACCTTGTTACTCCAGAACAGAAAGAATTTCAGAAATGGCGAAGTTCATCTTGAATAAATTGCAAAATGATACTAGAATAATATATATATATATATATATATATATATATATATATATATATATATATATATATTTGAATTTAATTTCAATGCTTCCGATCCTTAGCTATGATTAATTAATGATGAACCTGTCATTTTATACATTCTTATTGCTCAATCTAGAGTTCAGTAGTGTTAAAAAAAAACTTGGAGAAAGAGAAGGTTAAAATCGTTTTGTACCAGCCCCACTATTTTCCCAAATGAACAATGGTGAGAGGAAAAAGATTATTCAGGTCTTCAGTAAAAGTACCAATATTCATAATCTGGCTTACATCTTTAAAGTCCATTCAAGAGCCATCAAGAGAACAGTGAATCAGTTTTAAAAAAGGGGGAACAGTAGAGAAGAAAACTGGATCAGGAGGTCACAACAACAAGAGGGATCATCATTTCAAAATGGAGATAAAGAGATCAATGAGAAAAGATCCAACACAATTCATAGGACGTTTGGTACGTGAGAGAGGAGTTTCATTTATGACACTCCAAAGAGCAGGGAAAAAAGACTTGAAAATGAAATCGTACGTGAAACGTGTGAAGCACCTTGTTCCTCTAGGACAGAAAGTTAGAAGGTTAAAGAGGGCAAAGATCATCTTGTATAAGATGGAAAATCCTCCTGAATATATATATATATATATATATATATATATATATATATATATATATATATATAGTGTAACCCGGATATAAGAGTGTTGTCGGGACCGGAGAAGAAGTCTCTTATATCCGGGTTTCTCTTATATCCGTTTGGTCTATTTTGTTTATGTAAGTATGGGAACACTTCATATAACGCTTTTTACGTACAGATCACTAGTTTATTTAACAGTTATAGACATAAAAAAAAAACACAGACAAAAATACATTTTCAATCAGTTTTTAAAATAATTCAATCAAAAATTACTTTTTCTTAAAAAAGTCAGTCATTTTTTATTGTACAGAAATCTCTTTGTTAACATCATGAACACTTTCATACAGTCCGTAAATCGTTTTCAATGCGTCATCAGGATTACTGCTTTTTGCTTCAAAGTAGACTGTCAGAGTTTCAAGCGCATTCAATCCAGCCAGAGAATTTGGCACTGGTTTGTCACTTTCAGAAACTTCAGAACTTACGCTTTCAGCATCATCATCTTCGTCAAAATCTTGATCATCCGATTTTATACCACGTGTGATGTCCGTGTCAGTCAGTTCTCCATAACATTATGTACGGTCGTCGAAGCTGATAAATTTGCTCGATGCCCGATGGTGGAAAAACTTGATCATTTTCGTCAAGTATTTCTTCCACTTCAGCCTGTGATTCAATGACAAAGCCGGCCTTTTTAAAACAATTTTGAATTGTTGACGGTTTGACCATGAAAAGTGCTCGCTTCATCATGTGCATGGCCTTCGTTGATTCGCCGTGAAATTTTTTGAACGAAACGTTATTGGCCTGCTTCCAGCGCATGAGCCAGCCATTGCTCGGTTGAAAATCAACTTCAAGTTTTACGGCCAGTTGTGATGCTTTCTGCCTGATGACGTGATCGGTGACGGTAGCTCCATGAGCACATGCTTGCGTAAACCATTGTGTAAGCGCTTCGTTAACGTCCTTGTGCACGGATTGGCGCTTTCGTTTGCGATTAGTGTTTCCGTTCATTTGCATGCAAGATCTGAGATCGTCTCCTTTCTTGAGACTTTTTGCTGCTGTTGAATAACCGATTCCGTACTTTTTGGCTGCAGCGGCCAGTTTGAGTTTCTTCACTTTGACATCGTCGATGAGCTCCAACTGTTCAGAAATGCTCAGAGTTTTTCGTTGAGACGCCGACGCCGACATCACTAATCGCAATGATCGCAAGCAAACGGTTTTCAGTGGCAAATTAACAAACAGACAAACTTCTGACTCAACAGAACAGTGGATAAAGTGAAAGTGATGTCCAGTAAAGTAAAGCGAAGTCGACAAAAAAGCGGGCGGCGCTACCCTTAGACACACATAGCAAAATCATAAGGTAGAGGATGTCTCCTGCAGACACAGACCGTGTCTCTAGACTAGTCAAGATTAAGTTATTGAACTTCACTCTCTCTCTAACTGACCTCTGTTTGACCGATTTACGACATCACACTGTCACTCAAAACGAACTCTCTTATATCGGGGAGGACGGGACCAGAGAAAATCTCTCTTATATCCGGGTTTCTCTTATATCCGGGTCTCTTATATCCGGGTCTAATTTATATACATTAACACAGGCTCTAATTTGGGACCAGAGAAAATATCTCTTATATCCGGGTTTCTCTTATATCCGGGTCTCTTATATCCGGGTTACACTGTATATATATATGAACTTCATTTCAATCCTTCATAAGTTTCCGATCATTAGCTATGATTAATTAATGATGAACATATCATTTTCATTTATGATCGATTTCATTACAATTCTTCTGTTAAGCTTGGAGAGTAACTATACATTCTTATTGATCAAAGTAGAGTCCAGTAGTGTTATAAAAACCTCGGAGAAATCCATTAAGATATCTTTAATCATTTCTATAATACAACGTTTCAAATCTTAATCTAACAATTGAACAATGTTGCTGTCGCACCATCCGGGCAATTTTGCCGATACACCAAGTGTATACATTCGGTCCACACATGATGATTCTATCTTGCGCGAAACGCGGAGAGCTTTAGCTTTTTATATAGTCAACACAGTTTTATTACTACTACCACTCAATGTGTGATACTTTATATATATACAGGGTGTTTCAAAAAATTTGATATCCTTTGAGATGTAAATATCACAGAAAGTACATGATTAAGACAAATGAAATTAAAAAGTATTAATGTTGAAGATCATAAGATTTATTCTTCCAAATCTGAATGAGAAATTCAAAAGCATGTGGATTATGTGAACGATTTCACCAATGTTCAATATGCGCACCGCCTGAGACACGGCATACGTCGTCGGTAATCCAGCTCCTGCCAAACACGCTGAAGCATATCTTGGGTAACAGTCTCCAGTGCTGTATTGATTCTCTGCTTCAGTTCTTCTATGTTTGCAGGAAGAGGGGGAACATACACCATTCCCTTCACGTAGCCCCAGAGGAAAAAGTCACAAGGTGTTAAATCAGGTGAACGGGGCGGCCATTTCAGCAACACACTGTCTTTAACACAAGCACGCCCGATCCATAAAGACATAAAAACATAAAACAAACATTAAACATAAAGATGCTATTAAAATTTGAAGTCATTTGAAGGAGATCTAACAAAGTTATTAGATTGCAAAATGATATCAAATTTTTGAAACACCTATATATATATATATATATATATATATATATATATATATATATATATATATATATATATATATATATATATGCATGTGTGTGTGTGTAATTTATATCTATTGCTGTATTTATTTATAGTGGTCTGTTTAGAGCTTGACATTTAAAGGTTAGTCCTTGTGATACAGTTGAAGTACTGTTGTTAGTCTAAGCACTCATTCACTTACATTTTCCCCTCGTAGTCATCTTGACATGACAGAGATATAATATATTTTTTCTTGGTGAAGCAATAGAATAGAATAGAGGCCATACATACGTTTAAACAGATTCATGTGTATGCATGTGAGGTGCGACTGCTATTCTGTTGTCCATATAGGTACGCCGGTGTATATGTGCGTGGTTGAATTTAATTCTATTCAGTTGAGTCTTAAAAACAAATCCTATTTATTCCGTCCCAAAATACGAATAAATATTATTTCGGCTTTGTTTTTTGTTTTTTTTTTTAATCCAAGATTCGTGTTGGCTCTTTAGTTTAAACTTAGGAAATGAAATGTAATCGATTTGCTAAAATGAAAGACATTATTCGGGATTATTCTGACGAAATCTATTTCTAAAATCCCCGATATATGTGTCGTGATATGAATTCCTTTTTAGTTCTGAGAACCAAACATACAGAATCCGATGAAAATCCTTTTTTTTCATGGAAGTAGTTAAACAAAAATAAGTGAATCTCAAAAACAGTTGCAGACATCAGGGGATGCCTATGTTTCTACATCAGTTAGATTTACAACTTTATTTTTAATAAATGATTGATGTGAAATATCATAAACAGCAAAGATTGTGAAGGTAGAAGATATGTAAGCCAGTTCGATAGTGAATTATTTTTTTTTTTTTGTTGGATAGGCGCTGAGAAAAATAAAACGGGTATATCTAAAGAAATTATAAATACTTATTATGAAAGTTATAATTTTCATATTAATTAGGTGAAAGACTCCTTCCTCCCTCCCATCATTCTGGCTGATGCTAAGATCCATGAAAGCTAACATTCACGGCTGACACGAAGCTGGAAGATTATATTGAATCCATTGCTCGATCTACTGCTAGAGAAGTTGGTTCACTCCGGAATCTTACCTTACATATTTATAAGCCGACCATTATTCCATGTTTTGAATATTACTGCTGCATATGACCCGGTGGTCCTGCTGTATATATAAAGATTCTTGATAAAAACCAAAGAAGAATCAGCAATATTGTTGGTCCTGATCTGGCATTTCGGCTTTATTTACTTTCCCACCGCCGTAATGTACCTTTTCTATAAATACTTTTCTAGTAAGTCTTCGCTATGGTACACAGACTAAATTTAGGTGCAGTACTAGACTGGTGGTAAGGTCTCATCAATTCGCAGGTGAATTGACTAGATGCCACTGTAAGTTCTGTGCTAACAGTTTCTTCTCTTGCACTCACTTCTCGCTAGTTGAAGTCTCTTTCGGCTTCAGGCGTTCCAGTAAACTTTGATCTTGAAAAATTCAAATCTCATATCAGTCGTTATTTACTGTCATCATGATTTCCATCCCATTGTTCTTGCTCCTTAATAAAGCGTCTTTATTTTTCTTATTCTTTCACACTCAGTAACCCCTTGTGTCATAGTACCTTTACTGCCTCGCATGGGGTGAAATGATATTTCTAAATGTTAAGAAAAGTATAAAATATAATTTAAAATTTTATTAATTTTTTATTTAAACAGTATCTTTCTTAATATTATTTTTCTAAGTCTTTTTCTTCGCGATAAATGGTCATATGTTACAAGAACTAAATATTTTACTAATCGAAATGAATCGTGATATTAGAATTGATTCGATAATTCTTTTACAGAATGCCTAGTAAATAAAATGGCAAATTTATTTGGCAAGAAAATACACCAGCTCTAACTTGGCCATCTTAGTGACCCTCTAAAAGCTCAGATGTGAATGTTATGGATTAATGTATCTGGTGTCTACTCTTATCTCACTTGAAAATCGTCGTGACATCATCGATATCGATTCATTGAAGTGGAACTTAACTGAAGCTTGAAATGAAATTCCTCTTGACACTATCCGCTACTGCCTCCTGGTTAAAACGTTTACAACTTTGTGTTGAATATTCAGGCAAAAATGTTCAACATCTACTACGATGACTGTTCAGTTTGTACACGAATCATAATTGCTAAATAAATTTCTTTCTGAATTTAAAGCTGGGGACCCTATAGATGATTTAAGCTAAATACATTTAACGATTTTAGTGTGTGTGTGTGTGTTATTTTCTATTTTAATGTTAATTTTTTATGTAATTTTAATTTTAGTATTATATATTTTATAGCGTTACTTATTTTCTAAAATATTCCAAATGTTTATTACGATTCACAGGGAAATACCGAGTTCCCCGGCTATAATTATTTTTGGTAGCGTTTTTTTTTTCCCTCAGTTAGTTGTGTGCCATACGTGATAACCGCTTAGGCGATCATGTATCTTTCGATACATGACTGATGAGGCAGATTTTTTTTTTCCCGCAGTAGTTGGCCATTTCATTCTGCGGCAGACAAGTTGCCATCCAAGGTTATAGAACGCGGTCTGTCCTGCTATTTACCCATATCTGAGAAGTAGAAGAAGATTCATACCTTTCCCATGGGTATTAGAACATAAGTGAATGTACTGGATTCGACTGGAATTCGAACTCGACTCTCCGATTCCTCAATCCGAGCCGCTATCCATTACGCCACCGTTAATTTTCCCATCTATCCCTACCCCGCTCACTCCTCTGTGTGTATGTGTGTGTGTGTGTGCTGTGTTGGCTTTAGGACCAGGAAAATGACGGCTCTCTATCACTTCCTGTCTTTTTAATTTAAAATATACTTACTCTTTGCGGTATTTGGTATGAAATCCATTTTCCAAAACCTGACAAGATTTCTGGACGTTATTCTTGCCTCTGATTTTTCCCTGTCAGTGTTAATTTCTCCAAACCTTCTTTCCATCGTATGTCTGCCATAAATGTCATCGTTCTTTTTTTCTGATTGTTAGCAACTCTTTGAAAGTACTTCCCGTCCTCCTAAGAAAAAAAAAAAAAAAAAAAAAAAACGCGTCTCTCTCCCACTCTTTTTATTGCTCAATATTCGGTGGTAGCACATCTCATTGATTTCTTCTTCGTCTGTGAGAAAAATGTTTTCCGGCATTCACATGTCAACGAGGAGATTAGATAAACTCTTTTCTTTATTTGCACTCTTTTCTTTATTTATACTGTTTACTTTCTTCGGACTGTTGCCCTCATCTTCGTTGCCATATTTACGATGTTTTGGCCCTTGTACGCTCTGACATTCTTCAGGGTCGGTTAATTTCGAACTGTTCAATACCTTGCTACAGCTGAGGTGAACACACAAAGAAATTTGGAGAGCTGAGACACCCGGAAGAGGTATGGTACCTGGAACGAGAACGATCTATCCCGGTGGACGAAATAAAGGGTTCAGTTCGAAATTCCAATCACCTGAGGAAGGCTGGAGCGTACAACGACCGAGACGTCATTAATATGGCAAGGAAGATGCCAAACAATGAAAACAGTGTAAATAATTACAATGCCTCATCTCAGAAATATAGACAGGCTCTTTTGTTTATTTGCGAAAACATACTTCGTTTCATTATTATTTTTTTAAATTTTAAAACATCCTTAAGTATCCCGGTGTCCTTCTGTATTTCTGTGTTAGACGTCCTGTCACCTCTTACTATACTACCTACCCAGATAATTAAATATCCGCCTCTGATTTGTTTTGATGTAATCGACGTGTTATTCACTCTCAGATATAAAATATAATTTCCATTTGTTTGGTTGCAAAAAAAAAAAGAATTTTACAGTTATGGTGATTTCCTAAGCGTATCTTAGATGTGGCACAAGTCCAAAATTGTCGAGAACCCAGTGAGGATCGAAGTCACTATTCTGTTTTAATTGACCTGGCAACAGTCACTAAAGTATACTACTGTACCAATGTTATTTCGGACTTCATTTAGTGAGGTGTGCTTGGGATGCATTTACAGTTTTAAGTTTTAAAATGGTCCTGTCCTGCGTTTAGTATTATTTAAAACTAGCAGTAGAGCCCGGCGTTTCCCGGGGATGTAACAGTAAGAGATAGATCAAGTATCGACCATCATAAAGACTGAAAAATAAAATTGACAAAGATTATTGTTTAAGGTTGACGGACACGCATGTCTTAATTAGCTTTTTTTTTGTGTTTTTTTTTACGAATTGGTCAAACCCAAACTCAAACAAAAACATTGTTTTCAATCGTTATGAGTCTACCGATTGAATAGAATTTTATTATAAACAATTGTCTTGTAAATGGAATTTTTAAAGCATTCTGAATGTAAAAATAAAGAAAAAAGTGTGCAAGACAATAAGAAAGACTACCTGCCAAAAAAAAGTGAGGTTTTATTGAAATCGGTAGAAAAATGTAGGAAATCCGATCCCATATATAAACGAACACACACACACACACACACACACACACAAAAAAAAAAAAAAAAAAACAACCTGGATTTTATAATAAGTATAACTCGATATGAGTTGTCCCCCTTTCATTCTCGCGATGCCTCTTAATCGTGTTTTCAAATTGATTTCGTGCAAAAACAATTGTGTTTTTCACATTTTTGGCGCTGTCAGAACTACCGCAATGTAATTTTACGTAGTCCTGTGAAGTTTTGTTGAAATCGGTTGAAAAATGTAGGAAATCCGATCCAATATATAAACGTACAGACACACATACACACACACAACCTGGGTTTTATAATAAGTATAATGTGAAATAGGTAAATTAAAATCGAAATTAAAACTTTAACCAAGTATATTAATTTTAAAGTCTTAACCTGCTATATAAAGTGAAGCACAAAAATATAAATAGCGCTAATAATGTTTAACACTTTCCGCTTCATGAATAACCCTGGCTGCGCGATTTTGTAAACAGTCGATAAAACACTGGATTATGTACGTGTTATTTTTTAATCTAGTGGCCATCCATTGTTTAGTTGTTGGCTTCGTTTGTCTGCAGGATATTTACTAGTCTGCAATATATTCAACGCATGCTCATTATGTTGAACGTGAGGTAATTGACCTAGATCAAAGTCAGTCGAGTATTTCGGTAAGTAATTTAGTGTCACTCAACCCCCGAACGAAAAAGACTTCCGTTATCTTGTCAGAAAAAAAGAATTTTTCCCCACCAGCAATCGTTTTGAACTAAAAAGGGTGTTATCGATCTACGTCAAGATCTGTGATTGCCATACCTGTCAAAATAGATTCAAACTTCACAGGTGACCGTTACGTATACCAAAAAGAGGAACCGCCCGCCGTCGAAACGTCACCAACAGCTTGCACAAAACCGTGTTGTTAAGGTGGCGCCACCGCCTTATGCAGTCCTCACTGTAAATTGCCTAAATGAAAGGACTAGAAACAGCATTGATCTGAACAAGTTATATAGTAGCTGTCGCTTTCAGCCCATTGACTAGGTTCCCTGTCTCAAGCAAACACAGTAACTGATGAGTTTTTTGGGGTTTTTTTTTTTAATAGTGTTATTCTTTTTTGCTCATCAATGAACTCCAATGTACATATTTTCACCGTGCATAGCCTGGCACAGGCAAGGATAATTTCAAAAATTTTAAGCGTATGCCCCAGAGGGCTTGCCCCCAAGGCAGTACCTCTCCTTACGGAGGGGACTGGATTTATTGCTCGCCGTCTGAGAAAGGGAAGTGCCGAGAAGGCTTGTACAATTCTTCCACGGTATTGCCGTTAAACCCACTCGAAACCACAATCTTATCTCCCATTCGGTAGCGACGTGGGCGTGCTGAAAAATAACCATTTTCACCTTGCGTTGAGTAATAGGTTTCCTGGGACAAGCGTTAAATAGAGGTGTGATTTGACTAAAGATTTCTCTTCCTTCTCAGTTTCAGTAGACACCCAAGTTTTTCGCGTGCTGCTGAAATTCTTATGCGATTCTTATGCTATTCCAAACCATTATTTCCCGATAAAAACAAACCTAAAGCTGCCCACGAACTAGCATATCTTTGTGTTCCTAACAAGTCAAATTAACTAACTAATTATTTCCCAACTTCTACGGTTACCACGCTTGCCTTTTATCACCCTCCCTATATCTTATGCCACACGTCTCTTATCTGGCAGGATCACTTTCGTAAGAACTGATAACAAGACAATGTGTTTATTTTCATCTTTATAGCCATATTCACGACGTTTCGGCCGTGATACTCTCCGGTTTTCTTTAGCTGATATACATTGAAATTTCAAATGGAACCATTTATTTAGTTCACGGGATAGATTGTTCAAATTCCACGTGCCATACCATTTTCGATATCTCAGTACCACTTAATTACATTTACACCCTTAATTAATTGAAACAACCACTCTAGTTTCCTTTCTTTCAACATACGGTAAGTTTCAGACAGGGTGTAATCGATTTCTTTTTACCTCAGATTAGGTCATTTGCAGTGGTGTGCAGTAATATGAATTTATTTTCTGGGTGTATGATGAATTTTTTTTTTGGACTTGAAAAATATTCCATCATCCGTAATTGCATCAGATTTCATCACGGCCAGACACTATTGTCTTGCCGGTCGATTAGTTGTCCTATGGCCATTGTCTGCGATGGACGTTACTCCAAGGAGGCGTACGAAAATTGTAGCGCTCCACGAACACACTGACAAGCCTTACCAGTGAGCAAAGCAAAGTTGTAGAGACTACCGCGAAAACTGTCCTGATTTAAATTCAATCGAGAATCTATCGTCAATTTGCAAGGAACGTAGTACTAAAATATGCACTGGGTGATGTTTCATAGGGGAAAATACAAAAAAAAGTAAATAATAATGGAATTATTCGTTTTGTTTCAATTAATTTACACTAGGGTGTAGCAACTCACCTCTCTAAGTTTTCGTTCACCTCAGCTGTAGCCAGGTATTGAACTCACAACTCTATGGGTCAAGACACTTTTTGAATTACTCAACCACCGTTTTTATTCATATAACCATTGGAGGTATCAGTGAAAGAATTTTAGTGCCTTATAAACTTAACATCTCAGTAAAAAAATTTTTACCAGAGCTCATATTAGTATTTTTTTTTATATTTATATTTTTCTCTAGCTCTCTGTATTACTGGTTCCGATATTGTATTAATGTTTATTTTTGGCTCCTTAGGAGATGTTTATAATCTAACATATGCGCTGATTCCTTAAGTTTTCGTATTTTCCAGTGATGCACTCTGTCTATTATTCCAATTTCATCTCACAGAGGACAGTGATCTCCCTGTTCCTTCCATATATGGTAAGCCCTGTGACGTGACTCAAAGAGTTGTGAGTTCAATACTTGCTCACATCAGAGGGAGAGAAACTTAGCAAGAAACAAAAGATATCAACTACAAGAAGACAGAAATACTAGTCATCAGCAAGAGATAAAGTCCGAGAAGCGAATTAGAAATTGGAGGGGCCAGGCAGGTGCAGAAGTTCAAATATCTCTGGAGGGATTTTAACAGAGGATGGAAAATGCGACACCGTGATCCGAACACGTATTGGACTCTACAAAGAGGCATTCCAAAAGTTCAGAAAGCTGCTGAGAATTGGAAAAAGTCGTTAGAAACAAATGCAAAAGTGCTAGATTGCTATGTTATATTCATCCTTTTATATAGCAGTGAATGTTGCGCATTCTCCCCCCACCCCACAAAAAGCTAAAGACATCAGAAAAGTGCTTCTACAGAATGTTACTGAAAATTCCATGGACGGAGTGAGTAACTACAAGGAAGTCTTAACGTAAATTTCAACAGAAATAACACTTATTATCAGAATTAGGAAAAGACAGTTGAAATTGCTTGGATATATAATGTGGAAGGAGGGCTAGGAAAACTTAACCCTCACGTGGGATATTGAGGACAAGAGAGATAAAGAAAATCAGTGAGTCAATTACCTGACGAGTATGGATGGCGGAAAATGGGGCGGAGACCTTAGCAAATGGAGAAAAGTGGTAAAGAGCCACGCGGAAAATGTGGAGAGAGACGATCCACTTTGTTCCGCGGAAATGCAAATCTAAGAAGAAGAGGAGGAGGAAAACAAAGAAGAAATGCCCGAATGTGAGACTTTGATTTTCACACTAAGTAAGAACAGCGCAGAACGGCCTGATGCAATCATTCGCCGACCGATTTGACCCTGAGTAGGACGAAGCTGATCTGAGCAAATATTTGGGGCGATAATATTGTTACAACAAACCAAATCTGAGACTTTTTTTTCCCGAAGTCTGAAGTACCTCGCTAACAATCTTGTTCTTGACAGAAAATATTAGGCGTCCACTTAGGTCAACGCGGAATGCGGAGTGGACACTTGAGATTATTACAAAGATCAAAAGAATCTACGTCTGGACTATAGAGATTACTTCCACTCCACTAATATTCAATGTTTATATATATATATATATATATATATATATATAAGGGCGGCATACCAATGACGGTAATTAAGACACAGTCCAGAGAGAAGTGGATTCATGCAGACACATAAACCCAACTGAAATAGAACTAGATAAAATAAGTAAGATAATTCTAGAAAGAATTAATTCAGTTCTAAGAATGAAGTTAGCTATAAACCAGTGTAAAAAGACGACAACAGTCATAAACCGATTCTGTAATCTAAAAACAAAACGAAAATAATTGCGAATCTTTGCAGTCAGATAAATTTCTACCCATCGGTAACCGAATAGTAACATAAAAAGAAGCACAGAACAACTAAAATCACCAAACCCTGTTGAAAATTGTTATTTAACAATGATGCTCCTTTTTTTTGTAAACGTTTCAAGGTAGGTTATAATGCCACTAAAACGCAATGGATTGCAGTTAGTGACAGAGAAAGAGGAGACTCTGAATTGGGAAGATTGAGGAAAAGAATAGGATTCAAAAAGACCGAAAATTGCGATTCACGTTGCATTTAATTTTTTGAATATTGTAATTATCACAGAAGCAAGAAATTGGAGAAGAGTTTCACAGGTGGGAAGTATGAAAATACTGTAGAATATTGGTTAGCTTGAAAGTTGTCTAGACAGGTGTAGCCACCAAGTTAAAACTGGCCTGAGTCTATCATGGATAGATATATGGGTGAATAGAGACCACTCATGCAAATATGTTGGACAGGTCTATTCTAGCAAAATGGACCAACCTAACTGGTGCATTAGATACTCTCCTATAAATGAGGTAAAATTAGCCGGCTTGCTTTTCCAAGAAGACACAAGAAGACAACCATGTTAGCAGGTAAATCACTTGACTTCTACAAATACAAACTGCTAGAGTATAAGTAGAGGTTGCATCTAGGTAGTCAACAGTAAAACGTTGAGACCTGCTTGGCTAAAGAAACGAACAAATAGATGTTCGACGTTAGAATGGGGAGTTTTGACGGTACCATCCAGAAGGGTAATAGATATCAACATAGTACATGGACTATGAAAAATAATCGATAAAATGATATAATCCTTTACAGGGATGACGATCTTATATTACTATAAAGTTGTAACGGACAATAAAGAAAACAAGATCAGGGAATACCAAAAAGTAATTAAAATCATTTCCAAAATTACAGGATTTGGCATAAAAAAAAGAATTAGACCTCTTGATGTCACATTCAAGTTCAGATATTGGTATACATTTACTATATGAACTAAATAAAATAACTGATAAAAATGATATACGATTCTAGAGGGTTGATTGTCTCATTATCTTAAGTAACTTTAGCACTCAAAAAGCGGACAAAGGCAGAAAAATATTTCTATAAAATCTTTAAAAATATGGGATTCGACATAGGCATAAAAATTAATCTAAAAGAAGTAGATTCCTTAGATGTCACATTCAGCCTAAGAAAAGAACTATCAGCCATATAGAAAACCTAATGACAAATCACTTTGTATAAACACATCTTCCAACCTCCCACCAAGTATAATGAAGCAGATAACAAAAACAGTTAACAATAGTTTTTCTGATGATTCTTCTACTGAAGCCATCTTTAACAAGCCCCTGCGCCCCCCACCAAATGATAAGGAAATAGATCTAAAGGATAGTGGATTTACCGTAAACCTCACATACACACCACAGAGCATAAAAATCAACATAAAATCATCATATGTTTTGATCTACGGTACAACAAAAACGAAAAACAAACGTAGAAAAGTATTCATAAACTCAGAATTGTTAAAAAATGTTATAGATTTATTTACTTTAAACGAAAAGTATATTTTTGTATAAAACCGTCTCCAAATATTTGAATTTTTGTACTCATATATATTAAACAAACAGCTACGTAGTATTAGACGCGCGGTATTGTTTGAAATTGCAATCGATAACAATTTCTTTGGCGGCTCACTTCAGAATATGATCAGTAATATTTCCCCTTCTTAAAAAGGATAATTAAATATATATTCCTGAGATGAATAAATCTAAATTTTGGTTTCTTGTTGGGCCGATTATTTTATGATAAATATGATCAATTCTTGTTCGCTTCTAGTCTTACAGCGAACCTTTCACCAGGGTGTTTGTTCGACCGTTTATTGCACAAACAAAACTGAAATTCTCTCATTTAATTAAATACATTTGTTTATATTTATTCGAGTATATGATGTTACAAGAAATGCTTAGCGATGTTGGCACATAAAATAAAAACATACACGCTAAGGTTTTTTTTATATGCGTCAAAGGCAGCAGTTCGCTCCCCTGCCTTTTTCATGCGGTCGACTTCTGTAAATTTACACACAGAGAAAACAACATAAATACCAGTCACATGTATTCGCACATATGTACACGACTTTTCGGTTTATCCTGTGCTAATCCAATTCATTCGGTTGTAATGTAGAAAAATAAACAAAATATTTTGTGTGATGTTGTTCGCAAAAGATCATTGTAATTCATTTCTTTCAATTTGAAAGAAAAATAATACCCAAAGAAATAAAAGTTATTTAAATTGTCGGAGTTAGCTCCTCCTTAATTCCCTAATTATTCATTAGGGGTATTTGTCCCTACACTATAAATACTGGGCGACTTCTCGCCTCGTTCTCTTTTTCATTTCTTCATTTCAGCGAACACCTCTCCAGTGTGAGGTCTCGCAAAAAAAACAGCGTTTCCCACTTGTGGGAAGACGCCAAGAACATTATACCCACATACACGTACATGCGAACATTCACCAACGAACAAACACAAATGTTCACACACACACACACACACACACAAATGTTAATGCCTATGTCCATTGTTTGTAGTTGGACCTTATTCTAGCAGGAAATAAACTGCACGTGTCTCTAATACAACAATACTCGTAAATACCCACGCAGTCCTCTACAAAATGTGTAGATTCGTCTTTTAAGATGAACTTAATTCTTCGCTTCTACACATATATTTTACTACAATTTATATATATATATATATATATATATATATATATATATATTCCTGAGATATGTGTTATTAAAGCCTACAGAATTTTTCGGTTTAATAATCTTATTTTTTTCTTTCTTTCTCGCAAGTTTCTTTGTTTTGGGGTCTAAGTTGTTGAAAAAAGACCCTAGTCCTTGTTTTGCCGAGCGATTTCGGTTTTTATCAACCGTCATCAAGGGTGTATGCTTTCGGATTGAACTAGATCCCTTTTTATTCTTATTTTTATAAATAACATATTTGGG
>CAHIKZ030005032.1:80000-147500 GCA_903632075.3 Acanthosepion pharaonis | reverse complement strand
TGTAGCGCTAATAGAATACTGAATTTGTGTTCCTATTTTATTGTTTTATATTAAATTTTGTCTTAATATACCAAACATAAGTTTTATTAGGATATATTTGTGGCAGCCGGCTGGAGGTGCAGTAAGTAGTGTACAGTAAATTGTTAGGAGTGCTGTCCCACTTGTTTACAATTCGGTGGAGTTATGAATAGTGGCTCGGATTGATGAATCGGAGAGCCAAGTTCGAATTCCATTCGAATCCATTACATTCATTTACGTACTAATGCCCTTGGGAAAGGTAAGTATCCTCTTCTTCTCCCTACAGCTATGGGTAAATAGCAGGACAGATTTGGTTCTATAGCCCTCGATGGCAACTGGTCTACCAGAGAAAGAAGTGGCAACCTGCTGCGGGAAAAAAAACCTGCCTCGTCAGTCATGTATCGAAAGATACATGATCGCCTAACCGTGTATCACGTATGGCATATAACTGAAAGTTTGTATTTTATGCCCCCTAGTCGACCCCTAATTTTGGAAATATATTTTAGGAGTGAAATCTCGACTTACACGCCGGTAATCTGAAAACGGTCAAACTTTAGACCGGAAAACAGAGATCGAACCTGTAACATCCTGACAGGATGCTAGCGATGGTAGCAAAATCGGTTTTATACAAAAAAACACTTATAATAATTGATTCGATTTTTACAGCTTATCAACCCGTTGCAGGTTATTTAAAGCCTAAAAATGTATTTAAATTGTAAGAATGTTTTGAGATTATAATGAATTCGTGATATAAGTTTTACCAATTAACACATAGCTTGGGTAAGGGGAGAGGTGAATACTTATCTTTCCGTAACTGATTATGACCAACACCAATGGGAATTGGAACTCGGCTCTCCGATTAACAATTCCGAGCCATTATCCATTTCATTAAACTTATATATATTCCTAAGTGGTTATCCATATAGTTACTGACCAGGCTCGACGTTGCTTAACTTCGGTGATCGTAGCGAAACCGGTGTTTCAACGTGATGCGGCCTTATGCCAATGAAATATTTACTACCAAATATGAAAATAAAATAAAATCTGTATATTAATAAAAAAAAATAATTTATTTCCTTCTTTATTTCATACTCGATTAAAGAAAAGAAACAATGATATTTTACAACCAATAAAAGTGCTGATGCCTGATACCAAAAATAATCGTTCTATGACACTATACATAAAAAATAGAAACTTGCTTACTCAGCCTGTATTTCGACGTGACACGTTGCTATTCACAGAAGCGCAACTTTTCACTCATCCGCATTGAAATATTGAATGCATGAACATTTTGCTTCTTGATAAATTTTAACATTTTTATTTTTAAAATAATGATAAAAAACAGTAATACTGAAATACGAATAGGAAAACTTATGTATCGAAATTTGAACCAAAAATAACTATTTACTGATTACTATTGCTTGTGATTCATTACTTTTCTCCAAGAATGGCTTTGACTTTAAAAAGTTTCTTGCCTGAGTCGGAGTTTCATAAAAGTTGCCATTTATGGAACTATCACACTAACATCAAACTTCACAAAATTAAACCCATTCTAGAGGAATGATATCATGGTCTCAAAACTTTACGGAAGAAAAAGAAGTTGTCATATCAAGAATCAGAATAGAATATCGCTATATTACAGTTCAAAAGTTTGAGGCCAGCCCTGATAATTTTTTTAAATTAGCCCAAAAATGGTTGTTTTTTGTTTTGTTTTGTTTTTTTGTTTTTTTTGCTTTAAATAAGAGAAAATTATCGTTAAAAATGAGACATGATTTTTATTAGAAATTTTATTATGACAAAAATAAAAAAGCATTTTCTTTTGCTTTCGTCAAAATATCCTCTTTTAGCCTTGTTTATTGCAGCACACATTTTTGGCATTCGTTGCAAAAGTTCTTCAAATTATATCTTTGATAATTGATGGTATTCCTTATTTCAATGACTCCAAGAGCTATTTTTAATTTTCTTTTTCATTGAAGTTGATCCCATGCTAATTCTATAAGTTCAATATTTTGAACTGTAGTGTATGTCACTCACTTATTTCTCCTAAAAAAAAAGAGAACATTTACATCATGTCAGCTGACATATACTGTAAAACATATCCTGACCTATTATAGGGATCTTGCCACCATATGTCAAAGATTCTTTGAGATGCCTAGTTTAGAGAAACCATTTTCAAGAAGATAAAAGTGGAGACTAACCTAGCCTACTTGGAGGATGCTGATCTACCCCACCGATTATAGCACTAAATAACTGGAGGGTGATAGAGCTGACAGCTCAAAGGATTGTTTACAAGCAATATCTTTTTAATCATTTCACCCAAGCACGGCAACAAAGTCGTAGCTGGTTACCGAATGTGAAAATATATAAGAAAAAGAATTATTAAAGAGCAAGAACAAGAAAAGAACAAAAATCACGAAGACATAAGATATCGATTGATATTGCATTTAAAATTTTGAAGATCAAACTTGACTGGAAAACAACTTGTGTGGTGGTCATGAGGAGATGAAGGAGTCAGGTCTTTATATTTCTTATATTTGAACTTAGCTAGTTGCAATCACTGATACAAACATACCACATTAATCCTTACACCGAAAAAATACATCCTTGCTTATCATTCTAACTACAATCACCATAATACCTCCGAGTCTCTATGAAGTCATAACTAGTCCTCATATGTATAATTTATCTGTGGGAGTGTGGAATAGTACTAGAGAGGAAGGTTCATCAAGACAATTACCATGAACGCATTTATAGAAAAGGCTGGGGAAAAGCTACATTATGGCGGTGAGACAGTGACTCAAGACGTGATGCCAGGTCACGACCAATGACGTTACAAATTCTTCTTTGAATTTTATCTAGGATCTCTAAATATATAGCAGAAGCATCAAACCATATAAGGCAGAAATATTCTAAGCATGAATAAATGGTAGACTGATAAACATGCAAGATAGATTCTGACGAGAAAATTGTCTCGCATGACAAAGTGGACCAACTTTTCTAGATCTTTTCACCATTAAAGTACCAAAAGATTGCCATGCAATCAAACATAAAAATTAATCAATTAATTTCTACATTAATATGAACAGATTTTCTAAAATAATAATTGTAAAAAAGCATTATCGAAAAAGTATCCGAAGCATAATTTTTCTAATATTACTATTACTTGTAAAAAATTTTTAATATACTATGAAAGTCAGGTTACCAATGAAATAATAAAAGTGAAAATTCATTGACTAAATTGTACCAAACATTATTTAATATGACTGTTATTATTGCAAATTTCTATAATAATATGAACAAAATTTAATAATATAATCATTATAGTTAAAAATTCATTATCGAGTAATGATTTAAATATAATACTACTATTATTATCATTATTATTATTATTACTGTTGTTGTTGTTGTTATTTTTCATTGTGGTAAAAGTTTACAATAATATTGTGGAGCAAAGCTAATAATGAAATTTTATTAGTGACTAGCAGCATGGCCCGGCGTTTCCCGTGCTTGATTCAAAAATCGTACGACTCATACAGCAATCGCTATCACTTGACTTGAAATATTTTTGCCCTTCCTTGCCTTTAAAGGAGTGCCCTTTGCCGTGCTGATGTTGCTACATGCCTTACTTCTTGCCTATCTCACACTGCGAATTTTTTCTAAGCCCTATACTAAACATTAAATCTGTTACGAAAAAAGAACTAAACAAAATGAACACAAAACGATCAGCTTTAAAAAAGGACTCGTAACTGGAAAAACCGAATGAAAAAAGAATGTTAACAACAAATACTTTTTCACACCCAACCCAGTTCTGCAGAATCAGAATCAACGTTGAGTTTAAGCAAGCGAATGAGCCAATTGAAGTAAAGTGCCATGTAGATTTAAATTTTTCCCACTTGTGACGAATGCAGCTATCGATTTTTTGCATGCCAGCATGCTAGTTAACATTCGTGTCAGTCAATTGTTGGCTCTCACGCTGGCCAATAGAATCTTCCTACCTGTTCGTGGCAGCCAGCTATAGGCTACCTCTCTGGCCATTACAAAATGGCCGCAAACTACATGAAAACTGCCGTACAAGCATGAAAAAAATCGATTATTTCCACTATCGATGGGAGTTGGGAAATGCAAAGTCGGTCTTGGCCTTCCCATAACTTGGAGCATGTGCATGTAAATTTTGGTGCAAATGCGTCGAAAATTGCTGCCGTTACACACACACACACACACACACACACACACACACACACACACACACACACACATCCTGTCTTTTATAGATAGAGATGCTGTGGAAAATAACACGACGTGAAAATTAAAACTAAAATATCTACCGTATTTGACGGCATATAACACGCACTGGTGTATAAGGCGCATCCCAATTTCAGCAGCGCAAATCGAGAAAAAAAAATAGTAATTAGTAAAATTATTAAATGGTACAGCCTAGGCTATATTTAGTACGTAGTATTTTGGTTAAAGAAACCATGATTACAATTAAACGAAAAAAGGAAAAAAGAACACGAGCCTATAAAAAAAAAATTATTATGTCCTTTATATGATGTGTACAACTTGCGTCTTGTAAACGTCTTATTGGAATAATTAGGATATAAAATATCTGATTCTGATTCTGTTTATACCAATGCCACAGAAATTTATCACAAGAAAAATATTAATGAAACAAATATATTTTACAAATAGATAATGACAATTTATTGCATATAATTTTAGTGAAACAAAGTACTAATATAAAACGTGATGAAATTAATATAATGAATATTATCAACGATAACACTTTTAATCTGCGTAATAACCTTTTGAATAGGTATATGAAACTTATTCTAAAGTCAAAACTAATAAGAGCTGCCTGGTTGCTAATTTCGGCCGACTATCCCGAATTTTAAACCTACATATGGCATATAAGACGCAGGGGAATTTTATTTATTAAGATATTTTTAGTAAAAAAAGTGCGCCTTATATACGGTATCTTGAATCTTAAACCTAAATCTAAGCTACCTTGAGAATATTTAAATTAGGCTTATGGCCATATCACATTGAAATACTAGTTCCCGTACGATCACTGAAGTTAAGCAATGTTGAGCCTGGTCAGTACCTAGATGGGGGAATGCTTAGGAATACTGGGTGCTGTAAACTTGTATGTGCAGATTGTGTAATGGATAAAGGCTCGCAATTGTTAATCGGAGAGCTCCAGTTCCCATTGGGTTCATTATGTTCACTTACGTACAAATATTCTTGGGTGAGGTATGAATGCACCGCTTCTCTCCCCCCAGCTATGGGTTAACTAGTAAAACTTGTAACGCTAAACTATTATTATCTCGAAAAGAGTCTCGCAAACAAAAATAATTTCTTGATTTAAATAACCTATCAAAGAGTTGATAAGCAGTAGTAAACGAATCAATAAAAAAAAGTATTTAAATTAATAAAAACCAAGGAATATTTTTTCGGAAAGATTTTTGTAGAGATATATTTTTATTTTATGATTGAATTTACCTTCCTCTTTAGACAACATTTGGCAAAATCGAAAAATATTGATATTTTTTTTATCATTTTGGAATTTAATACTGGTACCGTTGTATCATTTTATCCAAAATAGATGTAATCCGGCTATCAGGTCTACCAGACAACCTCAAAGGAAAATTCTTTCGACTTATTGTAGAAAGCAGTTTTAATGTATAGTGCCACTGCTTGGTTTGGTTTGTTTTACGGCATATCAACGTCAATAGGTTATTTAATGCCGACAAAATTTTCATTGTTGGTAATATTTTTTCCCAAAATCTATTTCTGGTAATATTTCTACTTCAAAAAATCTATTTCTGTAATATTTTTACTTCAAAAAATCTAATTCTGGTAATATTTTTACTTCAAAAAATCTATTTTTGGTAATATTTTTGCTTCAAAAAATCTATTTCTGGTAATATTTTTACTTCAAAAAATCTATTTCTGGTAATATTTTTACTTCAAAAAATCTAATTCTGGTAATATTTTTACCTTCAGAAAATATATTTCTGGTAATAATTTTCCTTCGGTGGTAATTTTTTTTTTAAATGTATAGCTGCTAATGTCTTTGTTTGTTTTTTTTAATGTATAGCTGCTAATGTCTTTTTTTTTTTTTTTCGAAAATATATAACTGGTAATTTTTTAAATGTATTGCTGGTTATAATTTTTTACAAAGTATTTCTGATATTAAAACCTATTTTTACACTTTCGTAGTGTTTTGACCCCAGTTTAGGAGTTAACTTTTTGAACATAGATGTGACCCTAACAGGTGCTACCACTCCGGGTCAGGGATGACCTGGGAACACTAGCAATTAAGAGGTGGTTCTACGCGTCTCAAAACCTCCTGATCAGAGGCCTTGCTGCTGGATGTAGTTTATCGTCTTACCCAGGACGCGGATGTAGTTTATCGTTATACCTAGGAGGGTCCACTACTTGGTCAGTAATTAAAACTCAAGATTCTAGGCTTAATGAAACCTTCACTCGGATGAGCTATAATAAACATCTCTTAGAGACAACATCCAACTAAAATAAACATCTCTTAGAGACAACATCCAACTAAATGACAGCTCTATGGAGGCATCCGTAATAATTTCTAAGCGTAGGTTACATGTTGCAGATGTGGAATACCTTGTGAGAATTGAACTTGCTACACAGGTGTAATTGATCCATCTAGACAAGCTGCCTACCTAATGCACAAAGTCGAAGTGCACAGACAAACGGAATTTACGCGGTGTTTCCTTATTCCCCCACGAGAATGAGATGTGACACAAGGTCGGATTAATGTGGGGACCCGAGCACGTACACAGTAGTAATTTTCCAAGCGTAGCTTAGATGTGGCACAAGGCCGAAGTTAGGGGGTACCCAGTGAGGATCGAATTCACTATTCACTCGTAATTGTTCTAGCGAGCCAAGCTTGCTAACCACTACACCGCCTTGAGGTGCCCGACAAACGGAATTTAGGCATATAATAAATAACTAAGCCAAATTATTGAAATATTGTTTATTTAAGATGGCTTTGTTTTCTCTAACGAATGTAAAATAACGATTTCTTCATTTCTTTTTTCTTTTGTTGTAGTGACTAAGTTTTTTTCTTTTTCTTTCCTTATTTCGCACCGGACGACATTTCCGTGTGGAAATGTGTCGGGTATTTGCAATAAGACGTTAATGAATGGTCAAAAAGTAAATAGAGGGAAGGGGAGGAATACAAAAGAAGAAGAAAATTGTTCCTAATTACTTTGTTTGCAAAAGTAAAGACACTATTCAAATTCGTAATTGTTATCAAAATTACTTTCGTATTTTCTCAGTCTGGCGGCACTAGTTAATCTCGCGTATCGTATTCAGTAATTAGACGAACGCCCACGATACAACTCAATGGGGCACAAGGTCGTGTTTGATGTAATTTTATCGGCAATACGCTGGGGACATTCTCGAATTCCCCTCGGAACTTCCCTATTTTGGGAACACCACAGATGCCAGGTAATAAATCCAGACACATGCAGAATGCTGCCTGGAGGGATGGCCTTTGAGTCTTAAACAAATATTATTGGCAAAGTAGTTCACTCCAGTTATGTGCCATGTGTGATACATGCTTAGGCAATTATGTATTTTTCGATATATAACTGACGAGGCAGATTTTTTTTCCGTAGTAGATTGTCATTTCTTTCTGCAATAGACCTATTTACCCATAGCTAGGGGAGAAAAAGAGCAATATATTTTCATAGTAAAAAGGGTATTAGCACGTAAGTCAACGTAATGGATGCGATTGGAATTCGAACTCGGCTCTCCGATTCATCAATCTGAGCCTCTATCGATTACTTCACCATGCCTCCTTAGAACCGAGTTCAAATTCTAGTCGAATCCATTACATTCACTTACGTGTAAATACCTTTGGAAAAGCTATGAATCTTCTCCCTCCAGCTATGGGTAAATAGGAAGACAGACCGGGTTCTATAGCCTTGGATGGCAACTGGTCTACCTCAGAAAGAACCTACTGTGGGAAAAAAAAAATCAGCCTCGTCAGTCATGTATCGAAAGATACATGATCGCCTAAGCGCGTATCATGCATGGCAAATAACTGAACTGAGTTCACTCAATTGACGCCCAGAATACAATACACGAGTTATTATTCTAAGCCTCCCTTTACTGCTTGGGCACTTATGTAGTGCCTGTATCTGAGCTATGCTAATTAGGCAGTCATTTACATATTACTACACATTTATTTACTTTCCTGGGTATGACGATAAGCAACATTCGGGAACAAGGTCTCTGATCGGGAGGTTTTCAGGAGTGTAGATCTACCTCTGAATTACTGTCATTCTAGGTCTGTCCTACTCGGGGTGGTAGAACCTTTTATTGTCTCGGTTATGGGCAACTAGATAAACCCCAAACATGGGTGAAAACACTATGAAGGTATAAAATAAATTATAGTAAAAATACCAGCAATATATTTTCATAGTAAAAAAAAATTGCCAGCAATATATTTTTGAAAAAAGAAATTACTAATGCTCCGAAGAAAATTAAATTTCAGCATTAAAGAGATGATATTTCGCTAAACAAACATTTAGTTAAATTCCCAGATCAATTCTGTGGACAAGACAGATTGGTATAAAATGGCAATTGGAAAATAATCTTAGATTTTGCCGACGCGTTTCGTCTTCCATCTTTTTCAAGGCAAAAATGAAATCGAAATGTTTTTGTTGTTATAGTTACATTAAAAAATACAAATTTAAAATGATAGACGCTTCTGTCTAAGTTTTTTTTTTTTTTTTTTTTTGTGGTTAATGTAAATATAAATATAAAAAATCCCTTACTATAAAGGTAATTTACATGATGAACTAGACAATAATAACCGTGGATACAAAGTGTTGTAGCCTGTTTAGGGGCCAGAAAGAAAGACACACACATATAAATATATATCTGTTATTTCAATACACTTGTTCAACCTACCTTCGTCTTCCGTAGCTTTTTGCTAGGGAGAAATACGGAAATTACTGTACTGTTAGTGGCCGACATAAACCTGTGTCAGTTGGCAGTTTTATTATTTGATATCCTGCGACAGTCACCTTCGTTGTGAGAAGACAAATGTTTGTTTGGTATAAAATAACAATTGGAAAAAAAAATCTTAGATTTTGCCGACGCGTTTCGTCTTCCGACTTTTTCAAGGCAAAAATGAAATCGAAATGTTTCTGTTGCTATAGTTACATTAAAAAAATCCAAATTTAAAAAGATAGACGCTTCTGTCTAAGCTTTTTTTTGGTTAATGTAAATTACCTTTATAGTAAGGGATTTTTTATATTTATATTTACATTAACCACAAAAAAAAAACATACTTAGACAGAAGCGTCTATCATTTTAAATTTGGATTTTTTAATGTAAATATAACAACAAAAATATTTCGATTTCATTTTGTGATATATATATATATATATATATATATATATATATATATATATATATATATATATAAAGCAAGAGTGTTAGTAATAAGCAGATAGAGGTGTACGTCCGAACGGTAGGTTAACACTGCGTCTCCGCTTCCCAACCGACTGCCCAACGATCCTTCTAAGAGAAAGTCTCGCAGTTAGTATTAGGTTGGTGCAAAAATGACGTAATAATGTTATTTTTTGACGTTAAAAAATACGTCAAAAAACGACATTATTACGTCATTATATTTGCACCCACCTAATAGTATTTATGAGAGGAGTTCATTGTACTGTAGGAGGGTTTACCACAACACAAAGTAAAAAAGAAAATATTTAATCGCCTATTCTAGTGGGTGACCGGATGAGCTGTGTGATATGGAATGAAGAAAAGTATACAATGAAGATTATGAAGTTATAGGGCATAAATAATGATTAAACGTAGACATGAAGAGGTTACGGATGATAATATTTGAGGAAACACCCATCTAAGAGAATTTCAGGTGGTGGTGATTTTCGGAAAATATGTTTTCCAAGTGTAGGTCGTTCAGGTTTTATTTAGTAAACGCACGTGTTTGTAACAATCGATACTACCTACTTCAGTTCACGGTATCTTTGTATTCACGAATCATAAATTAGTATGGTACAAGTTTGAAACTTGTGAGCACCCAGTGGACATGCACTTGTTGTATATCCCCTTTGTGGGCATGGTGCTATCCTATGCATTTTTGGCCGGCGATTTTCTAGAGATAAAAGACATCAACACAAATAATTTGAACTTGTCTATTTTATTAATGTCGACATGTATTAAGTATCCAGTTGGAAGTGGGGTCGTTTCCTCTCATCGAAAGACACGAAAGAGGACACGTCTACATTGCTTGACGGTTAAAAAACAACTGACTGGAACGATGAGATGAAAGTGTAAACTCGCACAAGGCTCAAATTATGTATGTCTTGTTATGTATTCAGTGCCTTAAAACGGAATTTAAATGATTTCGAATCCGACGAATGCAGCGTTTGTTTTTATATTAGGTGCAATATTAGTATTCATTCCGTTTGCCATGGAAGAAAAGCCACCTATCTTCTTTTCCACACTGGATCAAAATCGACTTCCCATATTACGGCTTGTATCTGACCCCAGAGTTCAACCTCCGGAAGTAGCAGTTGAAATACAATTTCCACTAAAAATAATAATCTGCTAAACTATTATTTAACAAACTGGGGTAGTAGAATCTATTGCAGTAATTTTCTATTGCTCCGCGTTGAGACCTCCAATTTACGGCTACGGCTATAATATATATATATATATATATATATATATATATATATATATATATATATATATATATATATATATATATTGTGCCCGCATGTGTATTTGGCATTATTTAAACAATTTGGTAATTTTAAAATATGATTTTGTGATTTTAAAAATAGATGGATGAGGAAACTATATATATATATATATATATATATATATATATATATATATATATATATATATAATATATCTGACCATTGGTATTCGGGGATAATACTTGCCTATTACGAGGACTAGCCAAATCCTATTACTGAGATTTGACAAACACAAAGCCAACTTGTGATTTATACTGCAACTATGCTGAACAGGGCCAGCACACTCAAACCCTCGGTCACGATGACTTGTGACTTCGTGTTAGCACAGCTATCGACGACCCCAAGTGTTCTGTCTACCCAATTTCACTCACAAGGCTGGAGTCAAACCGTGTTATGGTTTTTAGGCACTTTCCAAATGTGCCGCACGCTAATCGTTCTAACCACTGGCAACACACACACACACACACACACACACATATAGATGGCTGAGGAAACTTATATATATATATATATATATATATATATATATATATATATATATACATCTGGCCATTGGTATATTACGGCGACTAGCCAAACCCTACAGTCAGCCAAAAATAAATGTCGCTACTAATAAAATTCTGAAAGTATTAATCAACATTTCTAGAGCTTTTTGTCTATACGTCTCAGATGAGGAATTTTAAATATTTATACGATTTACATTGTGCGGACCGTTGTACTCATCTTTATTGTCATATTCACGAGGTTTTGGCCGTTGTATGCTCCGGTCTTCTTCAGGTGATATATGCTGGAATTTCGAACCGAATTTTTTATTTAGTCCACGAGATTAGATTATGTTGTTATTATCAATAGAAGCAAACAATTAAATAAAAAAATCTGCTGCAAAATATACGGTTTATTTTTTTCTCCAAAGACACAAGGCTATAAATGGATAAAAGCGTTGGTTGATTGACGGAAAAAGTGACTTAACCCAAAGAGTTGTGAGTTCAATACCTGGCCACAACAGAGGGAACCAAAATCTTGGAGAGATGAGATATCAAGGGTAATTAAATAAACATTGAGATACCCATAGGCATGACACGTGGAATCAGAACAACCCAACCCCGTGGACTGAATAAAGGATTCGTTTCAAATCCAAACAAAAATCACCTGTAGAATGTCGGATCGAATAACGATCGACTTGTCGTAGATATGTCAATAAAGATGAAGACAAAAGCCCGAACAATGGAAATAGTGTAAATTTCTAGAAGTGTTTTTATTTATTTATTTATTTATAAAATAAAAAATGCCTAATAAGCAAGGGGAACTTTTGTAAAATTATCACCTTTCCCTTCCTATTTTTGTGACGGTTTAGATTAATGTAAAAAAAAATAATTGTCATGGATTTTATTTTTGGTAAGTGCAATTTATGGAAGAGAAATATTCAGTGGAGGTGAGTAAATGTCTATGGAAAGGCTGAACTTGATGTGTGCAGAGTAAGTTAATGACAGTCGTCAAAAGAGGAGAAACTAAAGTAAGGAAGGTGCCCCATAGTGTTAAACAAGTTTCTCATACGAATGAGGATAATGTCAAAAGAGGCTGAGGTTTTCATTACACCTGACAGAAGAACCAGTAGTACAAAAGCGTGAAAGCTTTCTGGTAGACCATGTTAGCGCCAGCAGAGTAATGGAATTTCTTGACTCAAAAGGTCTGCAGAAAGTCGGTTCCATAAAGCTAACAGACTTCGTAAAGGCACAGACAGTGGCTGCTTCCCAACAGCTTTTGCACTTGCACAATACAGGTAGCACTCAGAGGAATTAGATGATGAGATGAAAGTGTAAACTCACACAGGGCTCAAAATATATATGTCTTCTTATGGCATTGAAATGATTTCGAATCCGAAGAATACAGCGTTTGTTTTTATATTAGGTGCAATATTATTATTCGTTCCGTTTGCCATGAAAGAAGAGTCGCCATTTACGTTTAGACCGAGAATCGAATGAAAGGCTTTACTTAACGAGGAATGAGGTCTTGGAGAATATGACACCTCACGAGACATATTGAATACTAGAGGAACAGAAAAAAGCAGTGAATATCTAACGACTTTGTGTAAATGGTTGGCTGAACATGGACTACGAAAGCTAGCAAGGAAACAAACTTTGCTCAGAGCTGTTGTGGAGAGCTAGGTTTGTCCACGACCTGAAAAGAAAATGGCACATAGAAGCATAAGAAGAATGCCGTATATAGTCGAATACAGAATGAGGTTTATGATCCCAGTCACACTATACACAGGGATTTTGCTTGAAAAGGTTAACAATCATACATTTTCGGTAACCGGCTCCTCTATACACAGGTAATCTATCGGGAGGTATTCATCAAAAATATTCAATGGTCGCACTATACGTGAAGTCGACTTATACACGAATATATATGGTACATTTTGCAGCAGATTCTTTCTCTCTTTCTCTCTCTCTCTCTCTCTCTCTCTCTCTCTCTATCTCTTTGCATACACACGTATATATGGTAAATTGGAAAGACATGAGTGCGTTGCATTTTACTATTGAGTGACATGACACACACATTAAGGGTGTATCAAAAATACTTTTAAAAACTTTGGCGAGGGATCCTCACACCAAAACAAGGACAAAATCCATATAAACATATTGAATAAAGGAAAATAAGAACACTTCAGAGAGAACCGGAAACCCAACCCTAATCAGGAGAAAAGGGATAAACCTCTACTCCTGTTCAATAAATGAGAAAGGCGTGTAAACAGGGCAACAGGCGAACCTATCTACTTCTAGTAATTAACAAGGTTGCTTCAGTGTTAGCAAGGAAAGTGTAATTTTAGCCCTAACCAGCACCTTCCTTAGTATCATATCTACCTGCTCACAATATGAATATCCTGCCATTGTTGAACAAAATAAATCATTGTTAACTCACTACTAAACACGTTAAACCTTGAAGACAGACTAAACACAAATGTACACGAATGACAAATGTAACCTAATCTACATGGTAACACAGCACCATCTACCATAAACTTTTCTTTAAACTTAATAACTCAAAAACAAAGTATTTGTGGACATATGTTTATATGAACTTTTGTCCTAGTTTTGGTGTGAGGAACCCACCCCCAAAATAGTTAAAGTATTTTTGATACACCCTGTATGTATATATATATATATATATATATATATATATATATATATATATATAATGGACTCTCCCCTTGTCTTCGACGTATGAGGATCATGCAATTGAGTTCTTAGTATCAGACTACCCGCACATATAATTCGATTATAGTGGTAAATGGTTTTGCAGAACCGATCACACTTTGGGGATGGAAGGAATACAGAGAACATGTCTACACAGTGTGGGCAACAAGGTCACCAAACAACCCTCTTCAGGTTTTAAATTCAAAGTGTTCTTTCCGAATGAATCTTTTCCAACCAAGAGACCAGTGGGCCCGATTATTTATCCAATAGCTAGGGGAAGACGAAGAGACGAATTCATAATTTGCGAAGAATATTTGAGCATAAACTTTATTGTAATTAGAACTCGACTCTCTGATTTCTCATTCTATTACACCAGCCACACATTCATAATATATATATATATATATATATATATATATATATATATATATATATATATATATATATCGTATTTTTGCACGCATGTATATGTGTAGTTGGTATTATTTAAATCAATTTGGTAATCTTTAAAATATGATTTTATGATTTTCAAAGTTGATGGCTGAGGAAACATATATATGGATATGTACTAGGAGCATATTCCGGCGTTGCCCATGCTTGATTCAAAATCGTACGACTCATACAGCAATCACTATCACTTTCCTTTCCTTTAAAGGAGTGCCCTCTGCTACACGCTTTACTTCTTGTCTATCTTACACTGCGAATTTTTTCTAAGCTCTATAGTAAACATTAAATCTGTTACGAATAAAGAACTAAACAAAATGAACACAAAACGATCAGCTTTAAATAAGGACTCGTAACTGGAAAAACCGAATGAAAAAAGAATGTTAACAACAAATACTTTTTCACATCCAACCCAGTTCTGCGGAATCAGAATCAACGTTGAGTTTAAGCAAGCGAATTAGCCAGTTGGAGTAAAGTTCCACGCAGATTTAAATTTTTCACACTGGTGACGCATGCAACTATCGATTTTTTTGCATGCTAGCATGCTAGTTAACATTCGTGTCAGTCATCTGTTGTCTCTCTGGCCAATAGAATCTTCCTGCCTATTCGTGTCAGCCAGCTAACTTGGAGCATGTGCATGTAAATTTTGGTGCAAATCCGTCGAAAATTGCAGCCGTGCATTCGTTACACACACACACACACACACACACACACACACACACACACACACACACACATCCTGCCTTTTATAGATAGAGATATATGTATATAATATCTGGCCATTGCTATTCGAGGCTAATACCTGTCTATTACGGCGACTAGCCAAACCCTATTGCTGACATTTGACAAACACAGAGCCAACTTGTGATTTATACTGCAACTATGGTGAACAGACCTTCGTTACAGTCTCTGAGAGAGAGAGAGCGTGTTATCTGGTGTGATCAACAATCTGAACAAGGCCAGCACATTGAAACCCTCGGTCACGATGACTTGTGACTTCGTGCTAGCACAGCTATCGACCACCCCCAAGTGTTCTGTCTACCCAATTTCACTCACAAGACTGAAGTCAAAACGTGGTATGGTTTTATGGCACTTTCCAAAGGTGCTTCACACTGATCGTTCTAACCACTCGGCAACACAAACACACACACACACACACATATATATATATATATATATATATATATATATATATATATATATATATATATACTAGGTGTAACAGCAAAATTGTCCAGTATCTAAAAAAAACACTAAATGAATTGAGTCTCTTTTTTTTCCAGGTTTTCAGATTGGACGTTTAGCCCTCTTGAAACCATTTTTCGTACGAAACACAGAAAAATCATTTGAGTTATTTAGCTAGGAAGAGAGCAAATCAAATAAGTTTTGTGTCAGCCGCAGTGTCTTCTCAAATGAGAAATGGTGAGAGGAAAAATTCATTCCGGCCTTCAGTAATGGTACCAACATTCAAACTCTGGCTTCCGCCTTCAAAGCCCATTCTAGAATCATCAAGAGAACGGTGAATAAGTTTTAAAAAGAAGGATGAGTAGGTCACAACAGGAAAAGTGATCCTCATTTCAACATAGAGCTAAAGAGGTCAGTTAGAATAGTTCCAACTCAATCCATCAGACGCTTGGCACGTGAGAGAGGAGTTTCAGGTATGACAGTCCAAAAAGCAGTAAAAAAGACATGACAAATGAAATCGTACGTGAAAGATCTGGGGTACTTTTTTGCTCCAGGACAGAAAGTTAGAAGGTTAGAGAGGGCGAGGATCATTTTGAATAAGTTGGAAAATGATCATGGAATAGTATATGTATATTTGAACTTTATTTCAAGTCTTCATGCGCTTCCGATCCTTACCTATGATTAAATAATGATCAACATGTCATTTACGTTTATGATCAATTTCATCACAATCCTTCTGTTAAGTTTGGAGTGTAATTAATCATTCTTATTACTCAGAGTAGAATCCAATAGTGTTATAAAATCCTCACATAATTCCGGATATATATATATATATATATATATATATATATATATATATATAAGGATTTTGAAGGAAGTATTTAAATTTAAGAACGCTCGATAAATTTACTGCAGGCTAACTGATTTGCTGTTTGATTTTCATTTTATTTTATAATGTAACTGTTATTTATTTTAGTTTAGTTTTAAAAATTTAATTTATGTATTTATATAGTTTAAATAGTAGAACATGTTAATTTAACCATTTCTTTTAATTTTTTAAAAATGTTTATAGTCATGTGCGTTGGCTCGGGGAAGAAGTATTTCTTTTAAGAGAAAATATATTTGAAAATGAATCCAGGACGCAGATTTATATTTTGGTAAGATTCGATAGAAGCACTTTCAATAATTTTCCATTTTAATAGGTTACTTTCTATTTTAATAAGCGTCGCATTCTTTAAATCAAAGCTACGTTTGAATTTATTTTCATGTATGACTAATGCATTCGATAAACGGATTTTCCAATCGTAGCTTAGATGCCGAAAGTAGACCGGAAGTAGGGGGAATCCATTGAGGATAAAACTCACTATTCAGTTGTAATTGTTCTAGCGAGACAAGTTTGTTAACCGTTACACCGCCTCGAGGTGCGCCTAATGCATCCGATAAATTGTTGCGTATAATATCCAAGGAAAGAGGATCACGTACTTAAATTTTTATCAAATTCGTTAGTCACCTCGGTTTGTGGATAAGTTAGTATTAGTAATTTATTTTAAATTTAGTATAAGACATAAGTAAATTTAACATAGAATAATTTGTGATAGGGGTGGTGATACTCAACACAGCAAGATACTATAAATGTAAAACATTAACCTGAAAACACGAGTCTTATTGTTAAACAACTTCGTCAGACCTATAACTCCACCGAACTCATTCAGGAACATGTCAACTGTATACAATCGCATTCTCAGATTGATGGGCAAAATGGTTTTGATTTAATGAAGCCTGTAGTTCTTCACGAGGACCATCATTTTGCAAAAGTCGTGGACTGGTGATACGTAACCACAGACAAAAAAACAGTACCAAATAACAGAAACCACATCACTTGGAGACTTTCAACTTCAGAAAACACTAAAATGAATAGCACATGTAAATCGAAGGGAAAATAATGACATAATCAAATGTTCATGATTAGGAAGAAAACCTTCATCAATATTGCGAAAAGGAATAAAAGTTAATGGATATCAGAAACTTATTTTCCTTAAAAATTATATTGAGCTTGTGATTTTATAAATTTCAACAACAAGGAGTAATGGTTGCGCAGTCAATGAATCCTGAATATTTCTTTATAAGAGAAGATTAGTACCACACACATACACACACACACACACACACACACAAGAGCGCGCACACACATACATACATACATATATATACATATATTAGAGTGTGTAGCTTATATTTTATATCATGAAGAAAAACTTTATATAGAATTAAATAGCAATGGTAATGTGATTAATGGCGAAAGCAGTTCGCTAACAAGTCTTAATGAGACATTAACGAACTAACTAAAATATCCTTGAATAATAAGATGCTTATATTAAAGATGTCACATAGAAGACACATAACAAGTACTTTCGACAATTTCAAATTCTCATTTTTTTGGCGCAAATTTAATATAAAGAGTTAGGAAATCATTTAGCCTATACCACCTAAAAGGTGATTGGCTGATCTCCTAATTTTAAATATATATATATATATATATATATATATATATATATATATATATATATATATATATATATGTGTGTGTGTGTGTGTGTGTGTGTGTGTATATATATATATATATATATATATATATATATATATATATATAATGGACTCTCCTGTCGGGTTCGACGTATGAGGTTCTGACAGCTTATTGATTCAGTTATGAAAGTTTAAGACCCACTAATGATTTACAAAGGAGGATATATATATATATATATATATATATATATATATATATATATATATATATATATATATAGTTTTATTATGGTTTTATCAATAAAAATCTGTTGCTATTGTTTTTTCTACTTTTTATTTTCATCAAGGATTATTCATATAAAATGCAAATTTCTTTGTAACCTAATTATGTACAATAATGGATTATATGCAATCTAGATGATCAATTCAGCTGGAAAAATTGAAAATAAACGCAATGTATCTCAATACAATTAGCGATATGTCATAATATATTATTTTATAAATCAACAATCTTTTACGGCAATTTTTAAAATCAACTAGAGATTTTCCTGGTTAAAAGTTGAATAATTTTAACACATTCAACATTATAGAAAAACAATAGTGAATTTTATGTAGTGTCTTTTGAGACTTAACATGAGCAAAATGAATTCACAGATTTGGAGAAAAAGAATTTTAAAAAAAAGAACTCAGAATGACATCAAAATCCGTGAAAATGGTTGGTTTAGTTTCAAATGCAACTTATATAAATGTCGGAAGAAAAAAGCAAATGTAGATGAGATAATGAGGGTCACCAAGCACTGACCGGAGCCCTCAATCATGCATTGATACCCCGGTAGGGAGGTTCGCGAAAAAATATGTATGAATATTTCCAAGGCTCCATCCTTGGCCCCACTAATCAATGACCTTCCTGACGTTATAGATTTATCTATGCAGACGACACCACAATTTTCCTGAGAACAAATTTGTCGGCGAAAAACTAATCTGGCCGTGCGTCTCGAAATGGACCTCCAATCGGTTGTTAAAAGAATTTGGTCAACTTTAACGCCACTAAGACTAAATTACTCTATATAACCATATATCCTTCCCCCTCCCCCATATAATGTCTGATATATATATAATTCCCCGTGTCGGTCTCACGCTGACTGTGACCTGTGTGTACATTGAGTCAATGTTCTTCCACCGTGTGTGTGTCTCTGTGCCGCCAGGAAATTTTCTCCCTGAATCTATACTTCAAATATACAAAACAACCATTCGTTTGCTGGTCTAATTTAATTCTGTTTACCTCGGATTCTTGACAAGATCCAGAGACGGATAAATGTTTTATAATCATATCTATCTCTCTCTCTCTCTGTCTTTTCTACAAATATATATAACTATCTGACGAGCTGTTTGTGGTTCCCAGACTCCATGAATTCAAGCGCCCTGGCTGGCATCCCGCTCCCAAAAGTCTCAACTGTAGCCGTCTCTTCTACTCCAATAGCTTCATTCGCACCTCTCGCCAGTGAACACATCCATGTTACTGCTGGCTATAATTTCCAACTTTTCAAATGATGTCAATCGACATCTCCAGTTTTATAATCCATATCCTTCTCCTCATCCTTTCTTCTATCATCCCTATCTATCTCGCTAAATATTCCGCAACCCCTGCATCCTAGTGGCTTCATTTAAGCTTATATATAAAAAAAAAAAATATATATATATATCCAAAGTCGAGAATATATATATTTGTAAACTCGCAAAATATATATATATATATAATATATATATATATATATATATGACACTCATCGAAACGACAAATAAGGGCTTAGTAAAATAAAGTGGTGCTCAAATTCTGTGATGGAATATGGGGTTTCTATTTTGCTCGAGTTTGAGATCAA
This sequence comes from Acanthosepion pharaonis, assembly GCA_903632075.3. NCBI lineage: Eukaryota > Metazoa > Mollusca > Cephalopoda > Sepiida > Sepiidae > Acanthosepion > Acanthosepion pharaonis. The sequence continues at coordinate 127,472 of CAHIKZ030005032.1, read as the reverse complement.
ATCAGTTTCGTGAGTGGACTCAAAAATTTCTACGTTGACAAAGGTCCATTGTCACAAAGACCTCCAGGATCCAACATGTAATATATATATTTATATATTTGTATATATATATATATATATATATAGCTCAAAGATTGTATGGATGAGTGTGTGTCGTTCGTTTGTGTTTGTTTTTTCCCAGGAAGAAAAGGATGCTGCTTCTCTTTCTTGTTTGTCTTCGAAACGAAATTGGTCTTCCAACAATAACTGTTTTATAAACTGACCAAAAATGAATTTTTTTTTTTTGAAGTCTGCTGTCTATTCGATAAAATATATATATATATATATTTATATTAGGTATAATTTTCTAATATATATATATATATATATATATATATATATATATATATATATATATATATATTCTTTTCATATTTTATTATAGATACAACTGTTTGAGTTTGTGGTCCTTTTTCATTAAATAGTATCAATTATATTTAAAAGCCTAATGACAAAATTTCGATATTGAGTTCTCGAACGTAATATATATATATATATATATATAAATATATATATATATATATATATATATATATTATATATAGCATTGCTTTTCAATCGAATTAAATTGATCACACCACTGACTTATTTCGCATATTATTTCCATACGATATATATATAAAAATATAAATCGGTCTATATTCGATATTATTGGATCGGACGTTTAATACTAATGGTCCTGTCTGTGGATTTAATGATATATATATATAAATATATATTATATATATATCAAAGTGGCTAATTTACATCTCAAAAAAGTTTTCATCAAAAGTAGAGGATTATTATTTTTTATAAAAATGCAAATTTCTGTTGTAACCTAATTATGTATTTGTTTCAACAATGTGATTATAAGTGATGATCTAGAATGAAATCAAATGGTTTAAAAAGTTCAGATTAAAAATCCTATTGGGGAATTGTTAAAAAGCAATGTATCTCAAAACAAGTATAGAAAGATTCAAAATATAACGAAATTATTTTATAATAGCTATTCAGATCTTTAAATACGGCAATTTTTAAAATCATTTATACTAACTAATTTTCCATATGATAAAAATATTGAATAAAATTTTAAAATCCAAATTTAATCATTATAGAAAACAAAATTATTGAAAAAGAAAAAAATATATATGTTTATTTTTTCATTTCTTCAAAATTATGTTTCGACAAAACGAATTCACATCCGATTTTGAGAAAATATATATTTTTCCCTTTCCTTTATAGATTAAGTTGTTAAAAACTCAACTAAAATTATGACACCGTAAAGGAAAATGATCTAAAAAGTGGTTAAGGTTTAGGTTTCAACTATGCACTAATGTTATATAAATGGATTTTCTAGATGTCACCTTTTAGATCTTGCTAAAATATTTTCAAATATATGTAGATGAGCCCATTATACGTGCATCCTAATTCCAACCATCCCCTTCGACCAAACATATACAATTCCATGAATTTAGAATTGATAACTCTTATAATAAGGAGGTTTTCAAAAACATATGATTTTATAATTCTGCACATCCTTGGCCCCACACTTTTCAATATTTTTCCCTCAATGACCTTAATAAGAAAAGTTATAAAGATTATTTGTTCCTCCCCTTTCAATGTTGGTCAAAACTAAATTAGCAGATTTCGAAATCTAATCAAAAACATTTCAACCCCTGCCTCCAGAACAAAATATTTAATCCTGTCGGCGACAAATTAAGCTAAGTTGTGCTGATAACGTCTCGAAATTAAAAAATCAATAGGTTGTTAACAAGGGAAGTTCAAAAGGCTTGACTAATCAACAGGTTTAACGCCACTAATTACTAAAATTACTAATCCACTTAACCACCATAGAGATAATTGTCCACTACCCCCTATTATAAATTCTTCTGATAGTCTATCTTGGTACTATTTCTGAAAATCCAGCAATATAAAGAAGTTTTACTCGGTCTCACGCTTCAAGACTGCTGACCTGAGATGGAACAAAATACATATGACATGTCAATTATCCAAGTTTTTTGAATCTTCCAAAACACCTACAGTTAAAGGAGTTGGTTAAAAAGCTCTACATGCCGCGCCATGGAAATTTTTGAAATTATGAGATTTAAAAACAAGGCTGAATCTAAATAAAGATATGAACTTCAAAATACAAAAATTTAATTTATGTCGCCCTATGCTTTAAATGATAATGATATGTCGCCATTTTTTAATAGATTAGTGTTTTTATTGCATGATGGTCATACTGTTTACGATATAAGGAGTATTGTTACCTGACAAGATCCAGAGACGCAAATGTATATATTTATTTATGTGTTGGTTAGTGGCGTCTCAATTGAGGAATCGCTCTAGGTTGGTGTATGTATTTATTGTTTGTTTTTTTTGTTTTTTTGTATAAATATATATATATATATAACTGCTCTATATATATGCTGTATATATGTATATATATTCCCAAGGTATGGTAGATGATAAGAGAAGAGGTTAACGATTGTTACATATATATGTACGTGCCTATATGTGTGCCTATGTGTGTATATGTATGTATGTAATGTAAATATACTATATATATGTATGTGTATATATATATATATATATATATATATAATATATGCATATATATGTATATATGTATGTACCTGTGTATGTATGTTTGTGTGTGTGTGTATATGTATAAATATACATATATATGTATACTGCTGGTCCCTTCATGGGAGGCTATAAATGAATTAGTTTCACAAATGTAATGTTTCAATTTACGACATATATATTTACCTTGATATATGTCTGTGTGCGTGTATGTCTCATCCTATATATATATATATGTGTGTGTGTCACTATATATCCTATCTGCTTTTATTGTGTATATATCTATATTTAAGTATATTTCTGTTTGTATGATGTGTTTATATATTTGTATGTTAGGGGTATATATATATTGGTGTGTGTTGGTATTTGAATGGATATTTATGTATGTATATGTTAAATATATTTATATATGTATTTGGTTGAGTGTTGTTGTATTTTTATATATATATTACATTTTATTATAGATAGATATTTTTATATATATGTTTATTTGTAGATATGTATGTATGTATATATATATTTATGTATGTTTGTATGTATATGTGTGTATGATATATATATGAGTTTGTTTGTGTGTATGTGTAGGTATGGAAACTTTGGTATGTATACTTTGTTTAGTTAGTGTGTGTGGGTGTTATAAACTTTGTATTTATACTGGACAAATTTTTATATTTGACAGTATGTGATAAAAAATGTGTGTATATGTGTGTGTGTATTTATATTTATATGCATATGTGTGTGTATGTGTACTTGTTAATTATATATATATATATATATATATATATATTTATATATTTATTTGTATGCATTTCTGTATTTATATGTAAATATATATGTATATGTATGTATGACCTATATTTATGTGTGTTAATTTGTTTTGCTGCCGCCTGTATATATATATATATATATATATATATATATATATTATTTCTGTGTTTCTTTATCCTGTTTTTCTTTTGCCTAATATATAATGAAACTATTATAAACTTATATGATTAAAATATATTTTTTATTGATATTTATGGTTTTAGAATTTTCGTTTTAATATATTAAATAATATTATTTTTAACCATTTTTATCTTTGTATATTTGCTCCCTTAAGTTATAATTTAATAAGTGGTTAAGGTTTAATGATACTTTTAAGTCTGAAATATTTATTGGTTGTGGTTTCTGATTGTCTGGTCATTGTCTGTGGATGTATGTTTTTTATCGGTGTCTATGTGTATGTAGAGTGTATTCACATTTAATTGTGTGTGTGTATAGGTGTTGTTTCCCTGTTTCCTTTTTTCATAAAGGGTTGTAGAGATGTTCATGTCTTTCCCCACCACCTCCTTCTTTTTTTTTTTTTATTTATATATATATATATATATATATATATATATATCTGAATATGTATGTATGTGTGTTGTGTATATAATTATGTCTGATTGTGTTTTTTTTTTTTTGTTGTTTTGCGCGTGAGTTTAAGACCACATTAAAACTTTAGAATAAAAAAAAAAAAATATATATACATGTATTATCAAATGACCGATATATTGTAGCGTCTTGTCGAACATAATTTCAATGAAGAAATAAATTGAATAAACATATATATTTTTTTTTCTCAATAATTTTGTAGTTTTTAAACTTAATAGTGATTAAATTTGGATTTTAAAATCGCCATTTTAATTTTAATATTAAATTTTATCATATATTTTATAATTATTATTATATAAATTATTTTTTTAATATTACACGTATTTTAAAGATCTGAATAGCTATTATAACATGATTTCGTTGTCAAGCTTTTGAATCTTTCTATACTTGGTTTTTGATTGGTTATTCTAGCTTTTGTAACAATGCTTCCCCTAGTGTAGGATCGTTAATTAATCTGAAACTTTTAAACCCATTTATTTTATTTTCAACATCATCACTTGATAAGACACAGAATTTGTTGAAACAAAATAAATTTTGTAGTGATTTTATAACATACTTATGTTATAATTTTTTTTTTTTAAAAATAATTATATATATATATATGTATATATATATTTATAATATAATTGTTGGTTCCCTTCATTCCGTCTCTCTCTTATATATATATATATATATATATATATAAAAACTTGAAACGCAACAGGCTATCTCTCTCTCTCTCTCTGTGTTTTATAAGAAATATATATATATATATATATATATATTTTTGAGAGAGGAGAGTCTTATTTAAATATAGATAAAAGACAGAGAAAAAAAAAAAAAAAAACAGAATAAAAAATTTATTTCTATAACGAACTTTGTTTCACGAAAGTTTTATGCAGTGTTTATTTTCCTGTCCATATATATCCACAGACGTAACTAAATTTCTCGAATTTTGATTATTCTCCCTTCTTGTTGAATTTTAACAATATTTTATATAAACATTCTAAAAATTTTATTTATTCATTTTTTTCATCTATGGACGCATAACATAAAAATTCCAAAAAAAAAAAAAAAAAAAATTAAACGTTTTAATGAACAAAGTCTTCTATTCAAATTCTGTACAAGTCGCTGACATTTAATGAACACTGCGAGCAAAGTAAATGTACTTCTATGCAAAAACAAATTGTCGTTTGTTATTAGCCTCCGGTTTTTGCCCTTAGCAACACATTATTGGGTTTCCACCCAACTTAATTCATCATATTCAATGTGGAAAATTTAATTTTGAAACACAGCGCGTGAAGGTGCTCTGCAGTTTCAAACTTTTTATGTTCGTCTAATTAGGGTAATTGCTAATTAACGGAAGTTGCCCATTACAAGTGATTTTTTATCTGAATAAAAAAAAATGTTATGAGAAGCAAATTTGCATTCATTTTAAAAAGGAAGCTAGTTTATAAAAATTTAATATCCGCTTATTTAATTCGTCAGTCGTCAATTGAGAACAGATCGTTTTTTGACAGAACAGGAAGAAAATTTCGTCCAGCGTCCCCTTTTTTTTATTGTTCGATCGTCATTATTAGGCTTTAAGAAATTAGAGAGCTGTCGATTTTGGGTGGGCCAAGCTTAACAGATTATGGTAAAAAGCGGAATGTGTGGAGGGTGATGTATAGTTCCATTTATCAAAATTGGTTTATCCCAGACGTCCTTAAAAAAATAAAGCGTTTGAAATCCTTGCTCGATTACCGGGTTCTGGCAAGAAATAAACAACTATCTCCCGAAGCAAATAAAGAACACTTGCCTTGCAACTATTTCTCGCGTCCATGATTAAATCTTGGGGTTTCTTGTTAGTTTTAGCTGTGATATTGGTCCTTCAATACCCAAATTCTTTCATGTTTAATGAGAAACAAGAACCTTCTTCAAGATCTTGGAAATTAAAGAATGAATGATACAAACTAACTTAACAAAACTATGTACATTACACAACCTACTAACTCTATCATAACTAAAAGTGAAATGAATTTCTCTAAGCTTAACATAAAATTTGTTACAACTATTTCTAAAATAACAGGATACTTAATTAATGCAAACAACAAAAAAAAAAACAGACCATAAACATGAAGCAGGAATTTATTCTATAGCTTGTTATGACAGTTCCATGAAATACATAGGAGAAACCCCGGGGAAATTAAATAAATCATTACATAAGAGATCTTTCAAAAAAGCAACACACTCACTGTAATGAGTCTGATGATATTTTCAATTTAAAAATGCTATTTTAGTTAAAAGAGAAAAAAATTTAAAAGAAAGAAAAAAAAAGAAGAAAAAAAAACATTTCAAAAAAAGAAGGGAAGATTTTCTGTTAGTCCAATGTGAGACACTAAAAAATAGAAACGATAAAAAAGGCTCAATGAGATCAGCTATACTGTCTCCAGACATATCTAACGAGTCAATTAAACTCAAAACCTTAAAAATTTTGACTGTCAGTCTACCCAAGTCTTCAGCGTTCCTCTAAACGTAATTATAACCGATGTCCGGGTTTATTTCAACTATCTAAAATATATATATATATATATATATATATATATATATATATATATATATATATATATATATATATATATATATATATATATATATATTTATATACATCATTTAAAAAATATTACCTTTTTAAGTTCGATGAAGTCCTTCGAGGAGGAAATGCGTTTCAACTGCCTAATATATATATATATATATATATATATATATATATATATATATATATATATATATGTATATATATATTATCAAATTTTAATAGTGAGGATAATCCAAGTAGGTATTTTAATATAAAATATTAAAAAGATAGATCTAGAAGAGAACTCAATTTATTTACATACAAAGCAATATGATATGCATAAAGAAGGAAAAAATTCAACACATCATCAAAGAATTCGGTAATAAATTTATTTTGACAGATAAATTTTTAATATCTGGCTCATCAGACCGAAATTACAATGTTTTAAATTCATACAGACAATTTCTAAAAAAATATTTTTAAATTAAATCAAAAGAGAAAAGTTTCTTGTGATTTAATTTTAAAATTTTTATCTTTTCGATTTAATATTTTTTTAATCCGATATATATATATATATATATATATATATATTCATATCATATATATATATATATATTTATCCTATATCGCTTTTATATTTATATATTATATATATTACCAGTAGTGTTGTATATATCGTTGCATATCCGATCCGGTTCTTAAATATCCAGAGAAGGATTTCAAATTGTTGGCCCTTATCTGGTAAATTTTTGACATTCGCTCTTTCCTTTTAATATTTTTTTTTTTTTCTAAACGCACGAAGGTGTATAAAATATATATTTATATTCATATATTTATTTATATATGTTTGTGTGTGTTGTGTGTGTCCTAAAAAAATTTTACAGTCTATTTATAAATAAATATATATATATAATTATTTTTCTATATTAAATCTCTCATTACTGTTTTTGAAATGCGTAATCAATTTTATTTTAAGTTTAGATAAATTCCTTGGATAGATTTGAGTTTGACAAAGTTCATCTAATGTTTGTGATTTATATTTATATATATATATATATTATCGAACATCGGAAATTATTTATTTATCAAAGCAAACTTTTTTGAAGACTCTTCTTGCTAATTTCAAAGATTTCGGAAATTCTTTGTTGAAACATTAAATTCCCAATTAAAATTTCCCGACCCTGAAATAAAATAATTAACTATTCAAATGTAATTAAATTGACATCTCCAGTTACCTATGGAAAAATAAGATCCTAGCAATCCTTTCTTCTATTAAATCTATCTGCAATTCCAAATCTTTACATCCCCCTGCATCTAATTATATACAAGTTCGATTATCGAATCAAAAAAAAAAACCGTGTATATATATATATATTATATATATATATATATATATATATATATATACGTCGCTATTATTATTTTGGAAAATAATAATGTAGTGTCTTTTTGTGTTTTTTTTAATTAAAAAGTGTTAGTTGATAAAAATCACCCTATGATACCGTAAGGTCGAAACCAAGGTCGCGTATTTACCTGACAGCCTCATTTTTAAATTGTATATATATATATATATATATATATATATATATATATATATATATATATGTATATGTATGTATATTTCTTAGAGCCTGTCTCTCTCTGTCACGAGACGACTTCCACTATGATGAGACATCCATCTACTTCGACTATGTATGTATCGCATAACAAATATCCACAACGAAATTGCGGATATCCCAAAGATGGGCTGATAGTCGATTGTTCTGGGGTTAAAGGTTTACGGCATTCTGCGCTCTTTGATCTTTATTGCCGCTTGATATAAATAAATATTAAACTCGACACCACTCTCGTTTCACGGACAGACTGATTGTCGTCAGTTATCAGAGTAACGCCTTATTACACTGTTCTTTCATCTGAGAATTTTTGCCGCTCCATAATGGTTAGTGCAGAAAACGATACCTCAAAGTTTGCTGTTTCAGGGTTTCGAGTTAATTGCATTATTGCCTGATATTATGAGAATCTCTCCCGACTGATATTAATATGTGTCAAACCTGACACGTTGGACACCCCAGGAAGAGATGGAATGTCGGCTCTTCTATGGTTAAAGGTTTATGACATTATTTCCTGATATTATGAGAATGTCTGTCGCCTGATAATAATTAATGACAATATCAAGGCACCGAAATCTCCAGGTAGAGACCGGGCGTCGTGTTCAAAATTTAAGAAAGCTAGCTTGCCGCGGAGAAATTGACAGAGACCAATCATGCCCAAATAATCGGTGATTATATCTTACCGCCATTATCTCTAATGAATGTCCTTCGCGGAATCTTTACACTTTCTGTTAGAAACCCTATTTTATATTTAAATATATTTCATGACTATAGATAAATAAATAGCAAGAATATTCTTTTGTCTTCTTTATTTCCCATCAATTTTAATCAATATATTAGCATCGGCTTTATATGCAATTTACGTAGTATCCGTCAAAATTCAAATAATTATTGATATAGAAATTGGATCTACTAAGCGTAGCTTAGATAGGAGACTAAACGAAATTATCGGCTACTCGTTGAGAATCGAACTCACTATTCAGTCAGAATTGATTTAACGGGATAATCTTGCGAAAAAATTACAACCTATATGAGCGCCAAAATTATTATTTAAATATGAATAAATTATCGAACTTTTAGGTTTGATGTAAAGATTTTCCTCCTTTTTCCTGATTTAAAAAGAAATATACATTTGTAGTATTCTTTTTTTTTTTTAAGCAGGTTATTTCGAAGCACTTTAATATCTAGCAAGCTTGTCTAGCTAGAACGATTGTAACTGATTAGGGACTTTGACCACCACTGGTTGATCTATGCCTTCGGCTTTATGCCATATACACACCCAGCTTAGTAAATAGCTATATATTTTCCTCAGCGGAGAACATCGAAATGGGTTGATGTCTAGCAAGCTTGTCGAGTTAGATCAATTATGACTTACTAGGGTGTTCGTTCCTCATTGGGTTCTCTATACTTATACCACGTCTAAGCCCCGCTTAGTAAATTGGGTGACTTCGATTTGGACTGGTGGTTGGTGAGCTAGTTCAATTACAACTGAGTAATGATTTCGATCCTCACTGCTTGCTCTATAATTTCGACTTTGTGCCACAATCTAATCTACACCTAGTAAATCACTAATTTCAGCGGTCCACTTCGACGTGGTGTAATATGGTAGCATCTCAGCTCAGACCAGATATCAGGTTCGTTCTCAGAGTGCAGTTTATTCCAGACTAGCAGTAGAGCCCGGCGTTGCCCGGGGATGTAACAGTAAGAGATAGATCAAGTATGAACCATCATAAAGACTGAAAAATAAAATTGACAAAGATTATTGTTTAAGGTTGATGGACACGCATGTCTTAATTATTTTTTTTTTTTTTACGAATTGGTCAAACCCAAACTCAAAGAAAAACATTGTTTTCAATCGTTATGAGTCTACCGATTTAATAGAATTTTATTATAAACAATTGTCTTTTAAATGGAATTTTTAAAGCATTCTGAATGTAAAAATAAAGAAAAAAGTGTGCAAGACAATAAGAAACACTACCTGCAAAAAAAAGTGAAGTTTTGTTGAAATCGGTTGAAAAATGTAGGAAATCCGATCCCATATATAAACGAACACACACAAACAACCTGCGTTTTATAATAAGTATAACTCGATATGAGTTGTCCCACTTTCATTCTCGCGATGCCTCTTAATCGTGTTTTCAAATTGATTTCGTGCAAAAACAATTGAGTTTTTCCCATTTCTGGCGCTGCCAGAACCACCGCAAGGTGATTTTACGTAGTCCTGTGAGGTTTTGTTGAAATCGGCTGAAAAATGTAGGAAATCCGATCCAATATATAAACGTACACACACACACAACCTGGGTTTTATAATAAGTTTGATAAACGCCTCTGGCTTAAAAGTAACACTTCGGCCAGTTCGTCACCCACGTATTAAGACCATTAGAATTTGTTGCGGTAAACAGATTTTATTCTCGGATGTAACCTACTGCTAAGCGAGCCAGAGATGAAGCTTAGGTGAGAGGAGATGAACAGTGTAACGAGCGTCTCCCCTTTCCCGTCAATGCGAGGCGATCTCTTCGACACTCTTCGTCATTTTTCGTTATTCTTCGTCGCTCTGCTTCTGCGAGAAAACTTTTGCTCTTTATCTTGTCATCTCCGTCTAAAAATGAAATTTATGTTTATTCGGTGATTTCTTTCTTTGTCCGAGCCGCTTGCCATAGTATTTGCGAAGTCCACTAAACTTAGCTGATAACCATCGGGAAAATAATTTTCCGAAACCGTTTTTGTGAGCGGTCCGTTATTTTCCATTTAACAAGATGTCAGCTGACACTGATATTGCTACAAATTATTTGTTAGCTTGCTAGTTTAATTACGGCTGTTTCGTGAGTTTGAATCTCACTGGGTGTTCCCTACTTCCGAATTTATGCAACATCTAAGCTATGCATAGTAAATCACTATATATATATTTTTAGTGATATTGCTATTTAATATCTCTTTCCACGTTATAAGCAACTTTTCTGTGCATCTAGCAGTAAAATGTAATGTAACCATCCAATTTAAAACCTGTTGGGGCGGCACAGCTAAAAAGAACAAATGGTTACCTTATCTTAAGGATTTTTACGGGACAATTCGTGAAGAATACATCTTGTATACTTCTTTCTCTATATGGTCCTGAAACGGTTTCCTTGCATATATTAAAATTCTTGGTCATACTTGAAGTGATTGTAAAAACGACCCTGCATCAAAATAAGACAAAGACAGCCATATTTTAATTTTCTCAACCAGATTCTTCAGTTTATATCAGACACTTCCGAACACTTTCAAGAAATTTTCCAAGTCTCAACAACATTTTTTCTTTGCTTAGTCTCATAAACAATACAATGGTGTAAGTGATTTTTTTATTCAAAAAATGCATCTCCTACGAACAGAGGAATGTTATGTTGTCATAGACGTTTTTTACCTCTCTATAATCTCTGTAAAACATTTCCAGCAATATATCTATTTTCTGAGGTTCTTCTGTCATTATACTAACTCCTCTTGAATTTCTTACTCTAAACATAGCTGCGTCGGGCTGAATATGTTATAATGATTTATATTAATAACAAGAAGAATTAATTTAGCGACCTTACTATTCTTTCACTTCTTTAAATGATTTGGTACAGGTTTCAGACAATCTAATTAAACATTATTCGGACTTAATTCCATTTTTAAGAACCGTTCAACTAATTTTCACTAATGTGAAACAGCAGACGACAACAATATTTATTATGAACGCTATAATTTTTCTAGTTTACTATATGTATTTTGATAACGTATATATAAATTCTTTCTATACACCAAACTTTATCGGCAGAAACGCTGCTGAGGCAATTTTTAAAATGTGTACTTAAAATAAATAACCCAGAAGAAATCTTTATTGAAATATGCTTTCAAATGTTGTTTTCAAATAGAATATTATTGTTACTGTTTTAAATGCCATTTGTTAGTAATATAAGCAGGCAATACTTATTTGGTCATTTGGCTCAAATAAACGTCGACCTTGTATCACGTTCGTTAGAGCTGTGAGCGCTCTGAAAAATACCCTCGGCCGTCTGGGGGAAGTTCAAAAATTATTACTCCCAAGCCCCAGGTAGCATTCCTCCCTGATAGTAACTCTCCTTCGAGAGGCGGGTGGGTTTATTGCCCGGCGCCTGAGGGGTCCTTAAAACGGGTATTTTTGAAGAAGGTTGGGCAGTTATTTCACGGTATCGCCGTTAAACCTACTTTAAACTGACTTTGTGTCACATTCGGGTTCGAGGTGGTAGCACTGAAAAATACCCCCGGCCTTTGGGTTCGGGTAAAAATGTGTTGTCTGCCTTTGGGCGGATAAATTACTTTTCATCTCTCAATCTTGTCTCTGTGTGTGGACAGAAAGCAGCGGAAAATATTATTGAGAAGTACCCAATCATTTGAAACACCTGCTCCCAGCATTACCTCCATAACTCCAGTAAAAAGTGAGGATTGGTAGTAATACCGATGCCTGTGGGGGCTGAGCTATTTTAGGACCTGGCCCAGGTGAACGCGCTCAGGATCCCCACATAAAACTGCCAGTGTATAACATCCTGGCAGCGTAGGACGGGGAAAATATTACGTGATAACATTTGAAAATCTATATTAGCCCAAGCCCCAGGGGACTACACCCAAAAGCAGTACCTCTCCTTCGGTGGAGTACTGAGGCGTCCCCGACCAGTTAAGCATCGAGAATGCTTGAGCAATTTTTTCCACAATATTGCCGTTAAACGCACTTTAAAACTCGACCTTGTGTCACATTCGGTAGCGACGTCGGCGCACTGAAAAATGCAATCTTCTTTGTTCTATATCTATTATCAAATCTATAATCGAACAAATAACATATGATAAGTCTTCGGATCATTTACATCTTAATATAATGACCCTTCTTCTCAATAATAGCCAGCAATTTATTATCCATTGATTTTGTTAAATCTTTTGCTCCAGCAAAATCACTTTCTGACATGGTGGTTTTAATTGATTTCCCAAGGCCCACTTTGCTGTCATAGAGTTTGCAAGCTTCATGTAATTTCATCTTCACAACTGACCATAGATTTTTGATCGAATCCAGATCGGGACATGACGGTATTTTTTCTATTATCTGTAAATCTTTTACACCCAAAACATTAATGGATAACCATAGATACACGAGAATGACCATTATTTATTTTTTAAGAGTTGTTGATCAATTGTTGATGATTTTATTAATTCAGTATTAAAGTAAAATGTGATTTTCTGGTTTTGCATAACTTCAGACTGCAGGGTTTTTTTAAATAATAAATTCATTAATAAGTTTAATAAAATATGTTAAAACTAACAAAAAATAACTTAAGCTTTGCTTTGACGTCTAATTTAATCGTTTCAAATTTGATAAAAATTGCTCTAAGCGACTTTTAATTATGAGAGTTTATGTGATTTGCATAATGGCTTCAGACAGACTCAAATCTGACCTGACAAGTTTAACTAATGTTCAGTGAAACGGGGACGTATTTTTAAGTGAAAGAATTCTGCGTCTCAAAATACAACGCTTACTGGATGGGACATACTTAATGGATTATTATAATTGATAGAGAAGGAAGATTAGTTACTTTTAGTATTCATTCAAGATCCTTTTCCAAAGACAGTGTGCGGTCAGTGAGAGAATAAAATTCGAATCGTGTAAACAATGACATATCTTTATAGTCTTGTTATTCAATCCTCAAATTATTTTCAAACTTATTCTTTGTGTTGTGGGGCCCTCCCCTTTTTACATAAGATGGACTCGTCCAAAGCATATTTATACTAACAGAAAGAATACCTGCTATTGACATACGTCGAGACGCAATCTCTGACTGTGTGCGACATCTGTCGAGCTCTCTGCTTTGGTAGAGATGAACCCGGACGAGGCTTTGCCGAAGTGTAAAGTTTCGTCCGCGGAGGTAGACAGTTCCCGAACCAGCATATGCGGGTTCAAAGGGGATATTTTTTGGCTGAGCCTACGGGCTCGGAGAAACCCACGTTAAATTCGGCCTTGTATTACATACATTCCTCGTGGGTGGACTGTTAAATATCGAGATACGTGGAGATACGTTGAGATACGTTGAGACAGGTTGAGGGATACGGAGACAGACACAGGGTATTCTCAGAGAGTTAGACAAGAGTCCAGAGAGAGAGAGAGAGAAAGAGAGAGAGAGTGAGAGAAAGAGAGAGAGAGAGATGATTACGGCTTTACTTACATAGACTTGTACATATATTTTCTACTAACCCGCATTCCTGGACTACTATTCTTCACTTCAAGTCTGTATTCTTACGTTTAATACACTTATTTTTCTATCTCAATTGCTGGCGTTGTTCATTTATTTGTGCAGGATTCCATTCACGGAATCCACAACACTTTGAATTCACGAGAATTTTTTTTTATTACTTCATAAAAATGGTAATGGTAATATTATCTTTTTCCCTACAAGGAAATATTTGGATTCATTGACCGAGAAGCCACTACTGTTGAAATTTATAAAATTTTTTGCTTAAAACATTTTTTCAGGAAAATAGGCTCCACAAGGCTGTTATAGCTCTTTCCAGTATTCATGTTTTTTTTTTCCTACCCTTATATTTGAAATAATGTGAAATATCAACATTTTCATTATGTCATTATTTTCTCTTGGATTTTAGTTGTTGCTAATGTAGTCCTCAAGTGGCGTGGTTTCTGTTGTTTAGCCGAGTTATTTGTTTTCTGATAATATAGCGGCAGTCCATAATATTTAAAGAGGGATGATTTTTGCCAAGACCCCCAGGTTTCACTGGGCCAAAGCTGTGTTAACCATTGATCTTAGAAAGCGATTGTATACAGATGATATTTTAGATATTTGCGAACGGGTTTGGCGTCATTCGGGGCATCCATATAAAGATCTCGATTTAGCGATTTCAATCTGAATTGATGAATTAATTCCAGAATGTTTGATATCTTGTAATTGTTTGAACGGTTTTGAAGATAATGGGTGTGGCATCCCAACTGTAGATTCGCTTGAAGTTTTGTCATGAAAGAGACACCAGATCAAATATTAATACACGTCATTCATTTCATAAGCCAACTAAATTTGCAAATCTTATCTATCTATCTATCTATCTATCTATCTATCTATCTATCTATATATATATATATATATATATATATATATATATATATATATATAAATATATAGGTAGATAGATAGATAGATAGATAGATAGATAGATAGATAATATTAGTGGTAAATATACACATACATATTCAATCATGTATCTAAAATATATAAAAATATATACATGCATACATACGTACACATACATATATATATATATGTATAAAAAATAATTCCAAGAGGATAGAATCTAGGTAGAACTCAATGTCCAGGACAGAGTAAGGATATAATAACACTAATATTCCATGGTCATAATTTATTCCATTGGAATCGTAAATACGATCCAATTCATCAGACCTACACATTCAAAAAGAAAACAGAAAAAACAACTCCGGGAATAAAAAATGAAATTTAGTGAGAGTGTATGTATGAGAGTGTGGGACGAATGTTGGAGTAAATGAAAGCTATAGAGAGGGGTAACAGACAAGAGAAGAACAGAAAGGTCTAAAGATGAAGGGGGGATTAAAATTTAACAGAGAGAAGTTTTAAGGAGGGAAGTCAAAGACGGTTTAAGTGAGAGAAATATGAATATTCTCGGATGTCTAATACATTAAAGATACACCGGAAAAGAGTATACATTTTGTTCTGACATACACACAAAATAGACGATAGAGACGATTAGAAGATAAAAGAGGGAGAGGAAAAGAAAAGAAAAAGGGGTGGGGGAGAGAGATGGGGCGGGGGGAACTAAAACCGAAAGGCATTTATAAAAGGGTCGCTGTGTAATCAAGAAATATTTGACAAAATTAATATCGACTACAGGTTACAAATCAAATACAAACATATAAAAAATATAACGATTATCTAATCTAGCAAGGACCAATATTTCTATGTTCAAAAACAGATACGTATACACACATACACAACACCATATTTATATCTACACGTACATACCCCTCCCTATAGATTTCATTTACTCTAACATTCGTCCCACACTCTCATACATACACTCTCACTATTTTTTTTTTTATTACCGGGTTTGTTTTTTCTGTTTTCATTTTGAATTTGTAGAATTTGAGAACTGGTACACAGAGTGCCACGAGTTCCCCCAATGACCCTCCTCAGGTTTCAAATTCAGAGTTATCCTTCTGCTAGACCATTTTCCACCAAAGGCCCGCTATTTTGGCATAGCTGGGGTGGGGGAGAAGAGATGGGTTTACCAAGGGTATTAGCACGTATGTTAATGTAATGAACTAGATTTCGATCATGACTCTTCGATGACTCATTCTGAGCCGCTATCTATTATTCCACAGTGTCACATATATATATATATATATATATATATATATATATATATATATATATATATATACAATGAAAGAAAGGACATATGGAGTAAAAATCCACAGATCGTAGCATTTACTTTTAAAATAAATGCTGAATACAAAGTAGAGAAAAATATTATTATAATATTTTTATTATAATAGATTACAATGAAACATTTTACATCGCTACACAAAAACTTTCATATTTCAGAACTAAGATGTTGTATTTCCTCAGGCGATGGTAGATAACTTGTGACAAAAATTATTTATTAGGGAATTTTAAAAACAAATCATTACATCTTTTCGGAAGTTAAAGAGGAAGCATAAGGTCATAATTAAATTTAGAGAGAATATACAAAAAACATTAATTTTCTCAACCAAGTTACTTATATTATTATCAATATTAAGTAACTTAGTTGATAAAATTAATGAAAAAATATTACTGACAAAGTGAGCAAATTTGTTAAAACAATAATCATATGTAACAGTCAAGGACCATAAACCTGATTTTGAAGCTAATCTTTCAACCAGGATTATAAAACCTACGAGGCCAGAAATTGATAAAATTAGTAAGATTATCCTCGATAAAGTCAACAAGCTGATTAAAAAGTGCCCTGGACTGGTACAATGGATTAATACCACTGATGCCATCAATTTCGTTTAATAATATAAATGATAAAACTAATATTTCATTGATATAGTTTGATATTGTGAATTAATATCCATCCATTTTTAGAGATCTCTTTACATTGCCTTTAGAATTCGCCATCGAGTATTGCGATCTTTTAAACAAGGAACTGGGTATTATTATGAATTCTAGAAAGTCTGTCTTCATCCATAAAAAAGAACAATGGATAAAAATAATTCCGTTGACCAATTTAATATTGCAATGGGATCGTTAGAATCGGCTGAGTCTTCCGAACTTGTTGTTTTGTTCATTTTATATAACCTTAGTGTCCACTATGATATCAAAATAGAAGACATAGTTTTATATAGAGATGATGCCCTTATGGTGAAGAAAAATTCTACAAGAATTAAAACTGACAAAATCAGGAAATTAATACATAGGGAATTTAAAAGTCTAAACCTGAAAATTAAAATCAATACAAATTTAAAAAGTAGATATCCTGGCTGTAACACTAGACTTAGTCAATAATATATAGCAACCCTTCATGAAAACGAATGTAAATCCATTATATATCCAGCCAAATTCAAATCACCCTCCATCTATAATCAAACACATCCTCCCTCTATAGAATATAAAATCAATAATACCTCTTCCAGCGAAGATGTATTTTATAAACATATCAAATTTTACAACACTACTTTAAAAAATAGTGGCTATAAGTGCCCTGAAATTAAATGTAATAATATATAAGAATGTTAGTAAGAAAAAAAATAGAAACAGAAAAATCATTTGGTGCATACCCCCAGTTAACCAAATGATTTGCACTAATTTAGGACAACAGTTTCTCAATTTAATTGAGACAGAGTTTCCCATAAATAAAACTCTTAGTAAACTTTTTAATAAAAATACACTTAAATTAAGCTATAGTTGTACAGATAACCTTGAAACAATTATTAAGAAACACAATAATAAAATTTTAAATCAACACTTAAACCGAAGTAAGAATAGCCATTCCAAAGCAACAAACAATAATGATACCAACTTCTATAATTGTAGAAATCCTAACGACTGTCCTTTTCAAAATAGGTGTTAAACAGATTCTCTTGTTTAACTTAGTACTATTTCATCTAGGGAAAATCCAACTGTTAAAACATTTTATATCGTCAATGCCAAAAAGTCCTTTAAAGCTAGGTGGTATCAACACATATTATCTTTCAACATCAATACGTACCGTAACAGAACGTCCATTCTAAATACCTTTGCCATTTAAAAGAAGTTAACAAAACGCCTATGGTAAAATGGAAAATATTAAAAATAAGTAGAACTTTTAAGTCCATGTTCCTTATGTTTACATGAAAAATTGCATATTGTAAAGTTTCCTGACAATAAAGATATGTTAAACCAAAGAAATGAATTAACAGTGTTATGCCAATATTGTCTACAATAAAAATATATTTAAAATTAAATTTTTCATAAATAGTTGCGTATTACAATTGTATAGCCATTATTTTATTAGTATATAATGGTCCACCAAATATTTATTTGATTTATTCAACTTTAATATTGCCATGTTTTACTGTCTATTCAGTATAAATTATATAGATGTCTTAACATTTTTAATTTTACCTATTGGGGCCTTTAAATTCTTCCTGAGTATATTAAAAAAAAAAATTAAAAATTCTTATTCTGATAAATTTATGCCAACTTCAACAAATTGGTAAGTCATACTTGGATAAATTTTTTTTGCGGCAATGATCCCTTGTATCGTTGGAATGACAATGTCTAAGCGTCAGTTTACTTGACATGTAAAAACAATCCATCCACCTCCACCCTCTTTCCTTATTTTTAGCGTACATCGGGCGTTTAATTGGTTAATCTAGACATACCTATAAGTATATTTTTTAATTCTGAACTTATGCCTCATCTACCTTTAACTTACGAAATGAGGTAACAATTTGTTTTTAAATTTCCATAATAAATCATTTTAATCACAAGTTATCTCCCATCGCCTGAGAAAGTACAATCTTACTACTGAAAGATGAATGTTTTCGTGTAGCGATGTAAAATGTTTTATTGTAATCTATTATAATATATATATATATATATATATATATATATATATTTATTTAAAAAATATGATTCCAAATCGATACATAAGAGGTCTCATGTTTCAAAACAAGAGCCGAAAACTTCAATATAATCCTTTAAATTAAATTGAGTTGAAAGTAAAATGGGCTCCGTTCCATCTTCAAGCGAAATTTTTGTTGGAATAACGTATATCTGAAATTTACTTGTTTTAAAATTGAAATCAAAATCCCCATGGTAACAGCTATGGTGAATTGTCTAAATTGGGTAGGCGAGTGTAGGGTGTTTATAATAAGTAGCGATATAGAGATACTTTCAAGGTGTCAAGTCGGAGAAAGGTGGGGTGTCAAAAATGAAACGGAAGATGTATTGGCCATCGTCTAGTTTGCTTGTCTATGGAGATTTATTTATTTATTTTATTTTATTTTATTATGAAAGGGAATTGTGCATATAAAAAAAGAAAAACTTTCGTAACGTTTGTTTTTTGACGACTTCATAAAGGGTTATCTTATATGTAAGGTATTTACGAAAGTTTTTCTTTCTAAGGGACTCTGGATTATTTACCTATCCTATTTTCTATATATTTTCACATATATATATATATATATATATATATATATATATATATATATATATATATACGTATATTAGACGCTGCTTGATATTACGAATCAAATTTCCAGATTCTTTTATATTCAAACCATGTCTTCTTGACGCAAAATATTCTCATGCTGATTAAAAATATGCAAATTTCCTCAATGATAGGATAGGGTTAAACATTCGATTCTGATTAATATTTCCAATAGGAGTGTAAATGTATTAATATATTTATATTGGTACTTACCGTTTGGGTACGTTAACTCTCAAATGTCAAGAGTCATTGACCTATTTATTGGAGGACAGAAAGAATCACAAATCTCCATTTTCATACAAACTATGATGTAAACTATGTATTACTGACTTCACAACATAATTAATCATAGTTTTCTATTTCTTAACAGGAATGGATATTTGTCCCTTATTTCCTGTTTAGGATTGGCTTTCTAAAGACTTCTTTATTTTCTTTCATACCCAGTAGCTTTAGTGGTATTATCACATTGATTGGATTGAACTGATTAAAAAAAAAGGGAATTTCTAGCAAAATACATAGATGTTTCGTACAAAATTGTTAGATTAATGGTAGGTTAGATAAGGTAACATTCTCTGTGTACACCGGAGGTAGAATTGTGCTATGGAATTTATTACAAGTATTGCAGACAAACGCTTAGATATTTAGTATTAATTGGAAAGTAGGAGTAATTTGTGTAAGAAACAAAGAAATTGGTAATGAAAATGTTAAAATGAACTATTTCCATACGGGAAATATTAGGCATTCATTGACAAATGTCGGTTGAAATTTTAAAATGTTTTTCTTAAAATAATTTTTCAAGGAATTAGACGTCGCAAGTCCACTAACTCTTATTGCTCTTTTAATATTAAATAGAAGTATTCTTTCAAACCTTTTGTTTTGGGTACTGGAAAGTCGACATTATGATAGAATTGTTTTCCCTTATAATTATATATGCTATCTGTGGCACCATGCATAGTTAGCGAGCTGAAAAGAAATATTCATAAATATATGATTTGTTTTTTACGGTTTGTCAACCATTTGATAATTATTTAGGGCTGAAAAATATTTCAGGGTTAGAAATAATTCTTTCTTTACATTCAAGCGATCTAGGAGAAAGAAAGAAAAGACAGAAGAAAAAGAGAAAAAATAAATAATACGAAAACAGGTCATAAGCGAGCACACACACGCTCGACTGACACATAACAGATGTCGGAAGATATCCAGGTCAAGCACCTGACCTACTTCCGTGTCCACGAAAAATGAAGTTTGTTATCAAATGGTTGAAGAAACGAAGTTTAGAGACAATGAAAAATATGATAGGTAACAGGTGGGAAGTGTATCTAAGGATATGAAGACGAACCATTAATACGAAAACACAGACAATTTCCATAATTGGAAAAATCCACACAAGATGATGTTGGCTGAAAATGTTTTTTTGAGACAATGAAATTTTTTTATTATCGGGTCTTTGGCCGAGAAAAAAGAGTGAAATATTTTTATTCGTTCACGGAAACGCCAACAGGTCTGAGAAATCCCTTTCTTAGGTCGTATCCAATTAGCGATAAACTGCTTGACAAATACCACGTGTTAAAAAGCCGAAGGTGTCATCGCAGTCGCTTATGATAAGGGTGATTTAAATTTTTATTTTTTTAAGCAAGGTGTTTCTTCCCCCAGAACAAAGCCACGGATTGTCCACGCCCGACTGGGGACGTCATTGGCTAGATGGGATCACATGACACACGAAGGAGGAGAAAGATACCCGACCAGGACGTCATTGGCCAAATAAGATCACGTGGCGCACGAAGGAGGAGGAAAGATACCCGACCAGGACCTCAATGGCCGAGAGCGGTCACGTGACGCACTAGGAGAATCGGTCGATGCCCTTGTCAGAAGTGTAAGTGTGAGGGGCCGATACGAAGAAGCGGGGAAGCGGGTATACGCCCTCAGAGACACAATAAGGAGGTGGGAGTGAAGGTGAGTTACCGAAAATGGAAAATCCCTAACCAGAAATAAGAAGGGTGGATACGTATTTAGAATTATCAAAGAGAATCCCCGACGCCAAACAGACCCACCCAGTTTTGACTGCGTCAATAAAAGCGGGACCCCAACCGACAGAAATCAGTTTGAGAGCGGACGGCGAGAGAGTTTGAGTTGGAGTTTGAGCCGTGAACGACAAGCAGAGATGAGCGCCCAGTGTTGAAACCGCGTCAAGATAGCTAACCAAGATTCACGCACACTTCTGGACTCTTCTTCAACCAAGAACAAGTAGTTTGAAGAGCGACTTAAAATCAGACCACAGAAATAAGTTTTTTTTTTTTCGACTTTCGACCAAGGACACGCCGAAACACAAATTTCTTAGAGAGCAGACAACTGGAAGCCTTAAAGTTGCCTAGTAAAAGCGTCGTGCCACAATCCACAGAACGGGTCGGGAAGTAGACATAGTCCTATGTACCGAGCAAAGAGACATAAAAGTTTGTTACCTTTTTCTTGATACGTTGGACCTTGTGAGTTTTTATTTTATTTCTTTTTTATTATACATAATTGTGTGTTATCACCTCCGTTAGACTCAACTTGCATTACGGCCCCAAGTCCTGTTTGATCTCGTCTGTCTAAGATCAAGTCACAACGTGGGTAGGTAGACCGGAGATCAGTGCAGTTACCCTGGTAACCAGGCGCTGGAAGCGGGTTGAGAAACGTCACATTTGGAGCAGCGAGGAGCGAACAGCTGACGCCGCGACAAAAGACGTCACAACTGGTGCTGTCCGTGACCAGGATATCAGAGCCTGGGGAGCACGTGACGTCACAATTGGCGCCGCGAACGGGATCGAACGACACAGTCGACGCTGCGACCGGGGGACGACGTCACAATCCATTTTAGTTGTTGCTGCTATTGGAAGTGTTCAAGCGATGTCGTTGCTGTTATTTGTAAAGCTCTTTATGATTCTGTGGCGCCAGTCGACAATGTCTGAAGACGGATTATTAGTTAATGTCAGTTTGGAATTAAATGAAAGTGTTAAATATTTTGATTTATTTCTTGGAAACAGACGCAACATACAGAGCAAAATCTTGAAAAATAGAGACTTATTTTTGCAATTTTTTAAAATTTATAAATGGTCCCAAAACTAGAAAACATTCCCGTATGTCTGTAAATGAAGCAGTTTTGATTCAGCCAAAGATGCTGACGAAACAAACGTTAAAAACTGTATAAATATATTCCTAGCAAGCTTTAATTGTACAAATCAATTGATAGTGTTCTGATTATGTCAGTGGCTTCTTTTCTTTCTGAATTTCTGGGATGTTGAGTTATAATTATTTACATTATTTTCATTCGGACTATTGTTACTATCTTGTTACCATCTTTGCTGTTCTTGTCACAACGTTTCAGCTGTTGTGCCATCCGGCTTTCTTCAGCTGTATATCGATTCGGGTAATCTACAGTGTATTCCGAACTGAACCTTTTATTTAATCTATAAAGAAAGAATAAAAGAACAGAAAGAAAAAAAATCGAAAAAGTAAAAAAAGAATCGTAACGAAGAAGTGAGAAAGAAAACAAAAAGAGCGAAAGCAAACAGAATGAAAGGGAAAAATTCGAAAAAGAAAATATTTAAAAAAATGGCGGAAAAATAATACGAATAAACGTTTTACGTAAAGAAAAGAATAAGAGAATGTAAGCAAAAACTGTTGCCATATCTGATCTTGAAGGATCTGCAATGTAGTCGGTCCTGATTTGGCATTTCGACTCCAGTCACATTCTCAAAGACCTTATGTGGCTTTCCTGTGTCTTTTCTATATACTTTTTCATGGCCACTGTTCTGTATCTTCCCTAGTGCCTCGACGACATGAATTTAAGCGTGCTAATAGGTTGGCATCAAGGTCCCAACCTTTTACTGTTGTATAACAAATTAAAAAATTAAATATAACCGCCTCTTCCACTTCAACGGCTTCACTTTCCTATAATGGAACTCCCTTCATCATACTTGGTTCCTTGATAATTATAATTTTCAAAAATTTAAATACAGCGTTAATCGTTATCTTCTGATGCTTTGATCTCCGTTCCTCTTTTATCCCTTCCCATGCCTCCTATACAAAGTATTTTCCCTTACTTTCACTCTATGTAGCCCCGTACTAGTGGCACTCCCGCCTTGCTTGGGGGTTGGTAGGTAAAGGGCTTAAAAATAAGAAACGAAAGAAAAAGAAAAAGAAAAAAAGAACAGAAGAATGGAAGTAAAGATGGAAAAATGTGGAAAGAAAAAAAATGTCGGATAGAAAGAAAAGTGCGAATTGCAAAGAATCATTGAAAAGATTAAAAACATTCAAGTGAAAAACAACGAAAGCGAAAAGACGAAAAGGAAAAAAAAAAAGAATGAAAGGAAAAAAATGGAAATAGAAAAAGAAGTGAAAAGAAAAATAGACCCAAAAAAGAAAAATAGACCCAAAAAGAAAAAAAAGAAACTGAATCTGAAACGACGTAAAACAAGAAGGAAAAAAGAAATGAAAGGACAAAAATGGAAATAGAAAAAGAAGCGAAAAGAAAAATAGACCCAAAAAGAAAAAAAAAAGAAACTGAATCTCAAACGACATAAAAAAAAGAACGAAAAGTGAAATGAAAAAAGAAATAAAAGCAAAGAAGGTGGGAAAGTAAATAGGCGAGTTGAACAACTGGAGAGAACCGGACTGGCGGCGTCGATAAATATCGATGGACATTGACGTTTCATTTCAGCATTTACCACTAATTACGGAAGATTTATGGTCTTTCGCCCGATGGTCTGACTGTAGCCAGTCAATGGACAATAGACAGACGAGCTTTACAACTATTTCCCAGGTTTTTAATGGTCAAGGGGTCAGAGCGAGAAATGGACTACTGCTTCATCCACACACAAACACGCTAGAAACACTTATTTCAATTTCTCTGTCATCACACGTACATACACACACCCACGGACAGCACACGCGCACGCACACACATACACAAAAACCATAACTGCCCACCCGACACATGAATACACACAAACACACACACACACACACACGAACACACACACAAAACACCCGCCCACATAACCACATACACACGGATAATGTTGCGCGCACACACACTCACGATGTTGAGTCACCCCCCCACGAGGGGGTCATGTGGCACAAGGCCTTTTTAACGTGGGCATTCCGAGCCCGTGGGCTCGACCAAAAATATGCCCATTGAACCCGTATAAACGGGTTCAGGGCCGGTTTACCTCCCCGAAGGAGACTCCGCCCTTCGGCGTAGCCTCCTTCGGGTTCCTCCCGTCCGTAGGAGGAGAGTTCAACCGAGCAGTCGGTTCAAAAGTGAACGACTGACTCACACGCACACAAACAAACACAAACATACACGTCTACGCACACACACATACGAACACACACAGACGCGCGCACACACACGCGCATACCACACACAGATACACTCACACACAAACACACATATACATACATATTAGCGTATACAAACTTATTTTTCTCTCAGTCCGTACCAGTACCAAAGAATACGTGTGTGTATTTGTGTGTGCATATGTATGTGCGTTTGTGTGTGTGTGTGTGTGTGTGTGTGTGTGTGTGTAATGGTTTGAATGAAAAATCGGTGAAACGAGTTCGCATTCCATTCGAGAACGTTACATTACGATTTTGCGCAAATACCCTTGAGGCAAGTAAGAATTCCTTTGTTCTCCACATAGCTATTGTCTAAATAGTAGCGCACATTGGGTTAGCAACCAGTCTCGGGAAACAATAACTCCTAAATAAAAAAATTAAAAAAAACTTGTGGGAGGGAGGCTCTTTGGGGGACATTGTGGCACAATATTATCACTAGTTCTCTTCCTCTGTCCCTTCGGAAATATGCGGATGATTCTGCACAAGCCTTTACCATTATAATCAAATCAAATGTGCAGGACAGTTTGGCTTTTTAGTTATAAGAACTGAACACTTGGCCGTCAGACCTCGAAGAAGACAGAATAATCATATATATATATATATATATATATATATATATATATATATATATATATATATATATATCCAGGTAAGATGAGGGCAAATAGAGTACAATTTCAACGTTCGTAACATTTATATGTAACATAACATTGGGCACCCTGAGCGGTGTAATGGTTAGCAAGCTTGTCTCGCTAAAACAATTACGAGTAGTGAGTTCGATCCTCACTGTGTACCTCATACTTTCGGCCCCTGTGCCACATCTAAGCTACGCTTGGAAAATCGCTAAACTCACCTTAGATGCAGTCCTCTTATTGGGCCTTGTGTAATAGCAATGTTGTCTCGCTAGAACAATTACGACTGAGTAGTGAGTTCGATCATAACTGGGTGCCCCCTAGTTTCGGCTCTATGCCACATCCAAGCTATGCATGGAAAATCACTATATATGGGAGAGAGAGAGAGAGAGAGAGAAGATAATAGAGTGAGAGGCAACCGGAGAATAAGAGAGTGGGAGAGTGATGCCTGCATATAACTATTATTCTAATTTGGATGGATCAGTAAGTAATGCAAGACTTTACCTTAATAAACGTCAAAGTGGATATAAAATCGTCTCCTATGTGCGGTGTCCTTTCAGGATGTGGGGGATTATGGCTCTCCTCAACTTTTTGTCCATTTTTAGCCCATAGAAATATTTCTCTCTTTACTAAACTACCTGCTCCCCATTCTGCCATCGATTCACAAATGATCGTCAGGTTAGTGGCTCATTGCCTTCCCCTATCTCTCTTGCCCTGTGAGAATTACGTTTTCCAAGCCTTTCATTCTCATTGTGTGTCCTGGAAATTTCAGCTTTTCTCTTTCTGATTATGTGTATAAATCTTCTTTTTTATCCTCATTCTCCTCGATTTTCTGTCCCAAGAATACGTCTTAAATACATTCACATTAATTTTCAGCACACTTCTCTACAGCGTGGCAATTCTGAGAGAACAGGATTCCTCATTGACGGACACAATCTTAACAACATAAGATATGCAGATGATGCAGTGCTGATATCAGACACGGAAAGGAAATTACAAAACCTCCTACAGAAGGTAGCGAAGGAGAACGAGAAGGGGCTAAGCATAAACTACAAGAAGACAGAATGCATGGTCATCAGTCAAAAGTTGAGCACGATATGCAATTTACAGGTTGGGGACAGTAAAATCAAGCAGGTGTGGACATTTAAATATCTTGGAAGTGTTCTGAAAGAGGATCATAAGTACGACGCTGTGATCTGAAGACGTATTGGGATGGCCAGGGACGCATTCTAAAAACTAGGCAGAGTATTACGAGACAGGAGGATTTCTTTGGTAACAAAAAAAGAATACTGAACTGCTACGCAATATCTGTCCTCATTTACGGCAGCGGATGTTGGACGGTCTCCTCAAAAATGAAGAAGAGACTCGAGGCAACAGGTATGACTCTACAGAAGGATGCTAAGGATAACATGGACCGAACATGTGAACAACGTTGAAGTTTTGAAGAGGATGCAAACAAAGAGGAAATGTATACATAACACCAGGAAGAGGCAGCTGAAATTTCTGGGACACGTAATGAGAAAGGAAGGCTTGGAGAATCTGATGTTCACAGGCCGGATAGAGGGAAAGACAGACAAAGAAAAGCAACACGTGACATACCCAGCGGACTTCAGCAAGTGGATGACAGAGCAGGGTTTGGAAGAAGTAGCCAAAAAACATATTGAGAGCTACCAAGCGATAGGAGGAAATGAAGAGCCATGATCGTCTACGTTCTGGACGGATACGACGCATAAAAGAAGTAGGGACTGCCAAAAATAACTGCCAAACAAGAGGGTTGTTATTAAAAGCAGTTACTCACTTTTGATTTTGTTTCTAATTTAATTCTCTTTCTTCTTTTATAAATCTAATGCCTGTTCGCATTTCGGGGTCTCATTTTCCAACCATTTCTGCCTTTTTTTTTCCTCGCTTTCCTCATAGATTTCTTTACGTTGTCAGACAGCAGTACAATTGACACCAGCGTATTTTATATTGTTACAATTACAGTGGAAGACTAATGCTGAAAAGACTACAAAATAATACAATTTTATGTGCTATTCAAATAACATTGGAAAAAGACGTATTCATCTGACCCCTCTATTCAATACACAAGGATATATTTATCCATGCGATGGATAACCTGTCGTCTAAATTAAGCAAAAATGAAAATAACCCTGGAATATCATTTTAACAGATATATTTACTAAAATTGCACAAAATATCTTGAAATAATAAAGACTAAATCTATTCAATAAAATCAACATTGGCTTCAACCACAGCTTCCATACGACTTCGGAATCTCCTGCAACTCTTGCCGAAAATAATTTCGACGCAGTAAAAGTGGGGAAAACCCAGAAGAGAGCAGCAACAGCCTGGTAAGGGTTGCAAAAGGAGTCCCCCTCTTGAGATCCGCTCCAACTAGGTCAAGTAACAGAGAAGAAAAAAAAGTAATAATCCTTCAGCGCGACAATTAACCAGTCACGCGTCGGCTGATAGAGAAGATAGGTCTCGTGAGAGTACGGAGGATGATTTTTATAAGGAGGCTAACCTCTTCCCACAATCCTCCTCCTACCAGGACCATAAATATCAATTGGTCACTTGCTTCCAGTTTAGCTGGACACAATTCCCCCGCGGCTGAAGCAACCCGTCCGTAAGTACTCCCCCTCTCTCTCTCTCTCTTCCTCTTTCCTTTTCTTCACACTCTTCCAGAAAAGCTCCTTGTTTAAGTTGGTGAATGATGCCATAATCCTTTCCGTCATTTCATCTCAACCGCGCTCCACTCATAATATTCAAAAGGGTAGCAGTCTGGGAAGTTAGGTGACCAAACGTAAGGGGTGAAGTGGTTGCATAAATTGTCTGACAGCCATGACTGGGTTCTCCTGCTTGTGTGTCATGGTGCAGAGCCCTGTTGTCAGACATAGTGTCTTCCAGTAGCCACCCTCTTGACCCAGGGCAGCAGTACCTTCACAAGGTACTTGATGTAGACCGCCGTTATGTGTCTGAGACCTTGTGGGAAGATGAAGGGAAGCATAACGATGCTATTATTAGTGATCACTCCATACGCCTAATTTTTACTGGATATATCATTCAAATCTTTCCGGTCCTCTGCACTGTCCTCAGATTGACACTCAAATAATCTGAAACGCCAAGCAGTACAGAATGCATTTTCCAAAGTGAATTGGGTCATGGTGCTCGTTATTACACAGACGGTGTCCAACTGATATATTGTGCAGCCGACAAAATCAAAAACAAACAACGCGCATGCGCGAAATTAAAAATATAAAATGGCGACAATTTATCTATCCCAACCTGCATAAAAACTAATGAATGTGGCCTTGATATTGTTAATAAGCTATTCATACTTGTCACTGGTTGTGATTCTATACATCAGTGGGTTTCACACTCTTATTGTCTAAAGCAGGGATTCCCAACGTTTTCTTCGGCGTCGTCACACACATTCATATGTGAACATTTTTCCCACTCACCTGTATAGTAAATGTTCAAAAGTGTTATGGGATCTTACCAATAATAATAATAATGGACTATTCCATACTTAATAAATACTGCACCTCAAGAGTAGGCAAAGAGTCAGTCAGTCGTTCACTTTTGAACCGACTGCACGGTTGTACTCTCTTCCTACGGGCGAGAGGAACCCGAAGGAGGCTACGCCGAAGGGCGGAGTCTCCTTCGGGGAGGTTAAACCGGCCCAGAACCCGTTTATGCGGGTTCAAATGGGCTATTTTTTGCCGAGCCTAATGGCTCGGGAATGCCCACGTTAAAAAGGCCTTGTGCCACATGACACCCCCTCGTGGGGGGTGACTGAATATTGTCAGTCAGTCGTTCAAGTTTTGAACCGACTGCACAGTTGTACTCTCTTCCTAGGGGCGGAAGAACCCGAAGGAGGCTACGCCGAAGGGCGGAGTCTCCTTTGGGGAGGTTAAACCGGCCCTGAACCCGTTTATACGGGTTCAAATGGGCTATTTTTTGGCCGAGCCTAATGGCTCGGGAATGCCCACGTTAAAAAGGCCTTGTGCCACATGACACCCTCGTGGGGGGTGACTGAATATTGTCAGTCAGCAGTTCACTTTTGAACCGACTGCACGGTTAAACTCTCTTCCTACGGGCGGGAGGAACCCGAAGGAGGCTACGCCGAAGGGCGGAGTCTCCTTCGGGGAAGTTAAACTCAGGCCCTGAACCCGTTCATACGGGGGGTGACTACGGGTTCAAATGGACTTTTGAACCGACTGCATTTTTTGGCCGGGAGCCTAATGGCTCGGGAATGCCCACCCGTTCATACGGGTTCAAAAAGGCCTTGTGCCACATGACACCCTCGTGGGGGGTGACTGAATATTGTCAGTCAGTCGTTCACTTTTGAACCGACTGCACGGTTGAACTCTCTTCCTACGGGCGGGAGGAACCCGAAGGAGGCTACGCCGAAGGGCGGAGTCTCCTTCGGGGAGGTAAAACCGGCCCAGAACCCGTTTATACGGGTTCAAATGGGCTATTTTTTGGCCGAGCCTAATGGCTCGTGAATTCCCACGTTAAAAAGGCCTTGTGCCACATGACACCCCCTCGTGGGGGGTGACTGAATATTGTCAGTCAGCAGTTCACTTTTTGAACCGACTGCACGGTTAAACTCTCTTCCTACGGGCGGGAGGAACCCGAAGGAGGCTACGCCGAAGGGCGGAGTCTCCTTCGGGAGAGGTAAAACCGGCCCAGAACCCGTTTATACGGGTTCAAATGGGCTATTTTTGGCCGAGCCTAATGGCTCGGGAATGCCCACGTTAAAAAGGCCTTGTGCCACATGACACCCTCGTGGGGGGGTGACTGAATATTGTCAGTCAGCAGTTCACTTTTGAACCGACTGCACGGTTAAACTCTCTTCCTACGGGCGGGAGGAACCCGAAGGAGGCTACGCCGAAAGGCGGAGTCTGCTTCGGGAAGGTTAAACCGGCCCAGAACCCGTTTATGCGGGTTCAAATTGGCTATTTTTTGGCCGGGCCTAATAGCTCGGGAATGCCCACGTTAAAAAGGCCTTGTGCCACATGACACCCTCGTGGGGGTGACTGAATATTGTCAGTCAGTCGTTCACTTTGAACCGACTGTTCGGTTAAACTCTCTTCCTACTGGCGGGAGGAACCCGAAGGAGGCTACGCCGAAGGGCGGAGTCTCCTTCGGGAGGTAAAACCGGCCCAGAACCCGTTTATGCGGGTTCAAATTGGCTATTTTTTGGCCGGGCCTAATAGCTCGGGAATGCCCACGTTAAAAAGGCCTTGTGCCACATGACACACTCGTGGGGGGGTGACTGAATATTGTCAGTCAGCAGTCCACTTTTGAACCGACTGCACGGTTAAACTCTCTTCCTACGGGCGGGAGGAACCCGAAGGAGGCTACGCCGAAAGGCGGAGTCTGCTTCGGGGAGGTAAAACCTCGGCCCAGAACCCGTTTATGCGGGTTCAAATTGGCTTTTTTTTTTTGCCGGGCCTAATGGCTCGGGAATGCCCACGTTAAAAAGGCCTTGTGCCACATGACACCCTCGTGGGGGGTGACTGAATATTGTCAGTCAGCAGTTCACATTTGAACCGACTGCACGGTTAAACTCTCTTCCTACGGGCGGGAGGAACCCGAAGGAGGCTACGCCGAAGGGCGGAGTCTCCTTCGGGAGGTTAAACTCGGCCCAGAACCCGTTTATACGGGTTCAAATGGGCTATTTTTGGCCGAGCCTAATGGCTCGGGAATGCCCACGTTAAAAAGGCCTTGTGCCACATGACACCCTCGTGGGGGGGTGACTGAATATTGTCAGTCAGCAGTTCACCTGAACCGACTGCACGGTTAAACTCTCTTCCTACGGGCGGGAGGAACCCGAAGGAGGCTACGCCGAAGGGCGGAGTCTCCTTCGGGAGGTAAAATGGCCCAGAACCCGTTTATACGGGTTCAAATGGGGTATTTTTTTGTCAGCCGAGCCTAATGGCTCGGGAATGCCCACGTTAAAAAGGCCTTGTGCCACATGACACCCTCGTGGGGGGGGTGACTGAATATTGTCAGTCAGCAGTCCACTTTTGAACCGACTGCACGGTTAAACTCTCTTCCTACGGGCGGGAGGAACCCGAAGGAGGCTACGCCGAAGGGCGGAGTCTCCTTCGGTGAGGTAAAACCGGCCCAGAACCCGTTTATACGGGTTCAAATGGGCTATTTTTTGGCCGAGCCTAATGGCTCGGGAATGCCCACGTTAAAAAGGCCTTGTGCCACATGACACCCTCGTGAGGGGGGGGACTGAATATTGTCAGTCAGCAGTTCACTTTTGAACCGACTGCACGGTTAAACTCTCTTCCTACGGGCGGGAGGAACCCGAAGGAGGCTACGCCGAAGGGCGGAGTCTCCTGCGGGGAGGTAAAACCGGCCCAGAACCCGTTTATACGGGTTCAAATGGGCTATTTTTGGCCGACCCTAATGGCTCGGGAATGCCCACGTTAAAAAGGCCTTTTGTGCCACTTACACCCCTCGTGGGGGGTGACTGAATATCGTCAGTCAGCAGTTCACTTTTGAACCGACTGCACGGTTAAACTCTCTTCCTACGGGCGGGAGGAACCCGAAGGAGGCTACGCCGAAGGGCGGAGTCTCCTTCGGGGAGGTAAAACCGGCCCAGAACCCGTTTATACGGGTTCAAATGGGCTATTTTTTTGCCGAGCCTAATAGCTCGGGAATGCCCACGTTAAAAAGGCCTTGTGCCACATGACACCCTCGTGGGGGGGTGACTGAATATTGTCAGTCAGCAGTTCACTTTTGAACCGACTGCACGGTTAAACTCTCTTCCTACGGGCAGGAGGAACCCGAAGGAGGCTACGCCGAAGGGCGGAGTCTCCTTCGGGAGGTAAAACCAGCCCCAGAACCCGTTTATACGGGTTCAAATGGGCTATTTTTTGGCCGAGCCTAATGGCTTGGGAATGCCCACGTTAAAAAGGCCTTGTGCCACATGACACCCTCGTGGGGGGGTGACTGAATATCGTCAGTCAGCAGTTCACTTTTGAACCGACTGCACGGTTAAACTCTCTTCCTACGGGCGGGAGGAACCCGAAGGAGGCTACGCCGAAGGGCGGAGTCTCCTTCGGGAGGTAAACTCGGCCCAGAACCCGTTTATACGGGTTCAAATGGGCTATTTTTTGGCCGAGCCTAATGGCTCGGGAATTCCCACGTTAAAAAGGCCTTGTGCCACATGACACCCTCGTGGGGGTGACTGAATATCGTCAGTCAGCAGTTCACTTTTGAACCGACTGCACGGTTAAACTCTCTTCCTACGGGCGGGAGGAACCCGAAGGAGGCTACGCCGAAGGGCGGAGTCTCCTTCGGGGAGGTAAAACCGACCCTGAACCCGTTTATACGGGTTCAAATGGGCTATTTTTTGGCCGAGCCTAATGGCTCGGGAATGCCCACGTTAAAAAGGCCTTGTGCCACATGACACACTCGTGGGGAGTGACTGAATATCGTCAGTCAGCAGTTCACTTTTTGAACCGACTGCTCGGTTAAACTCTCTTCCTACGGGCAGGAGGAACCCGAAGGAGGCTACGCCGAAGGGCGGAGTCTCCTTCGGGGAGGTAAATCTCAGGCCCTGAACCCGTTCATACGGGTTCAAATGGGCTATTTTTGGCCGAGCCTAATGGCTCAGGAATGCCCACGTTAAAAAGGCCTTGTGACACATGACACCCTCGTGGGGGGTGACTGAATATCGTCAGTCAGCAGTTCACTTTTGAACCGACGGCTCGATTTGAACTCTCTTCCTACGGGCGGGAGGAACCCGAAGGAGGCTACGCCGAAGGGCGTAGTCTCCTTCGGGAAGTAAAACCAGCCCTGAACCCGTTTATACGGGTTCAAATGGAAACTATTTTTGCCGAGCCTAATGGCTCCAGGAATGCCCACGTTAAAAGGCCTTGTGCCGCATGACACCCTCGTGGGGGGGTGACTCAATATCGTCAGTCAGCAGTTCACTTTTTTTGAACCGACGGCTCGGTTTGAACTCTCTTCCTACGGGCGGGACGAACCCGAAGGAGGCTACGCCGAAGGGCGGAGTCTCCTTCGGGAGGTAAAACCAGCCCAGAACCCGTTTATACGGGTTCAAATGGGCTATTTTGGCCGAGCCTAATGGCTCCAGAATGCCCACGTTAAAAAAAAGCCTTGTGCCACATGACACCCTCGTGGGGGTGACTGAATATCGTCAGTCAGCAGCTCATCTCTTGAACCGACTGCTCCGGTTTGAACTCTTTCCTACGGGCGAGGAGGAACCCGAAGGAGGGTACGCCGAAGGGCGGAGTCTCCTTCGGGAGGTTCTGCTCGGCCCTGAACCCGTTTATACGGGTTCAAATGGACTATTTTGGCCGAGCCTAATGGCTTGGGAATGCCCACGTTAAAAAGGCCTTTGTGCACGACACCCTCGTGGGTCGTGACTGAATATCGTCAGTCAGTCGTTCACTTCTCAACCGAACTGCTGTTCTGTTCAACTCTCTTCCTTCGGGCGGGGAGGAACCCGAACGAGGCTACGCTGAGGGGCGGAATCTCGTTCGAGGAGGTAAACCGGCCCTGAGCCCGTTTATACGGGTTCAATGGGCATATTTTTGGGCCGAGCCCACGGGATCGGAGAACCCACGATAAAAAACCGACCTTGTGTTACATGCTGCCCCAGTGGAGGAGGGGGGAGCTGACTGAATATCGTCAGTCAGTAGTTCAAGTCTTGAGCGGATGATTGGTTGAACTCTCTGCCTTCGGGCGGGGTGGAACCCGAACGAGGCTACGCCGAAGGGTGGATTCTCTTTCGGGGAGGTAAACCGACCCTGAACGCGTTTATACTGGTTCAATGGGCTTATTTTTAGCCGAGCTGACGGACTCCGAGATCCCATGTTAAACCGGCCTTGTGCCACATGACGCCCTCGTGGGGGGGTGACTGAATATCGTCAGTCAGTAGTTCAAGTGGAGTCAGTAGTTCAAGTGGAGTCAAAAGTCGAGTCAGAGTCAGTCCGAAACAGAGTCGCGTTCAGATAATTACTACAAGACATTGGAATAGTGATACTGGTCGGGACTACATTGTTCTCTCTACTAAACCTGATTGTTCATACTAACTTCTCTGTATATATTACTGTTTGTAATATATCTGTGTTATTCCATACCTGTGTTCGAGTTCGAGTTCTTCTTTATTGGTTCTACCTTGGACTATCACCGTG
The DNA here is from genome assembly GCA_903632075.3 of Acanthosepion pharaonis. NCBI lineage: Eukaryota > Metazoa > Mollusca > Cephalopoda > Sepiida > Sepiidae > Acanthosepion > Acanthosepion pharaonis. Next base: position 92,353 of record CAHIKZ030005032.1, on the reverse strand, counting down.
GTACAAGAAACCGGACCGTAACAAAAAGCATACCATAATTTTTAAGTGGAAGCTTATACTTCTTCTGTGTGCCGTGTCTCTTCATGTCGTAGGCGTCATGGCTCAAAATAATAACATGTCCTTTGTAGTTCTATGTTATTATTTCCTAAACTGAATTTATGATATAGTAAAAAACATCAGCGTGTGGTAACAGATAACGCTGACTTATATTACGGCTGAGGGTGTTACCGTATTAAAGAACAAATGAAAGCAAAGTTGATCACTGAAAACAAAAATTGTACGATCCATACAGTAATCGCTATCATTTGACTTAAAATTATTTTGCCCTCCCTTGCCTTTAAAGGAGTGCCCTTTGTCGTGCTAATGTTGCTACATGCCTTACTTCTTGTCTATCTCACACTGCGAATTTTTCTAAGCTCGATACTAAACATTAAATCCGTTACGAAAAAAGAACTAAACAAAATGAACACAAAACGATCAGCTTTAAAAAAGGACTCGTAACTGGAAAAACCGAATGAAAAAAGAATATTAAAAATAAATACTTTTTCATACCCAACCCAGTTCTGCGAAATCAGAATCAACGTTGAGTTTAAGCAAGCGAATGAGCCAATTGACGTAAAGTGCCATGCAGATTTAAATTTTTCCCACTTGTGACGAATGCAGCTATTGATTTTTTTGCATGCTAGCATGCTAGTTAACATTCGTGTCAGTCAGCTGTTGGCTCTCATGCTGGCCAATAGAATCTTCCTGCCTATTCGTGGTAGCCAGCTATACGCTCTCATTCTGACCAGTAGAACATAGCAAACTACATAAAAACTGCCGTAGAAGCATGAAAACGCGATTATTTCCACTATCGATGGGAGTTTGAAAATGCAAAGTCGGTCTTGGCCTTCCCGCATGTCAAGTAAATTTTGGTGCAAAACCGTCGAAAATTGTAGCCGTGCATTCGTTACACACACACACACACACACACACACACACACACACACACACACACACATCCTGCCTTTTAAATATATATATATGTGTTGAAACTTGACTAATGCATGGAATAATAGTGCAACACAAAATGTACTTAGAACAAAATGTATTTAAACAAGAAAGTGTACACAATATTTACATATAGTCTTTTGTATATTCCTGGTAAGACCGTTCCTGGAGAGTGTGTTGACTGAGTCCCAGTCGGGCAGAGTCTCTGGTTGAATCTCTTGATTTCTCCCTCTCTTCCCGGTACCAACCATATTTATATGGTCGGTACTCTACTATGCAAATTAGGTGGATCCTACCACAACAATATATATATATATATATATATATATATATAAAATATATATATATTTTAAAGGCATATATATATATATATATATATATATATATATATATATATATATATATATATATATATATATATATATATATATATTGGGTATATATATATATATATATATATATATATATACACGGGGTTATTTCAAAAGAATGAACCGATTTCATTACGCAATATTTTAATAAGGAAAACCAATAGAAGACTCCAGCCAAGTCACAAGTATTCTACTCACAATCAACTTTTATTTCCTGTCCTACAAGTGTTCACTGAGACCACCACCTGCAGCACGATAATGCGATAAGCGAATTCACAACCAGACGCGTATCAACATATCGCCATCCACTGAGTTGATCGCTGTTGTTATTCGATGTTAAAGCCATCGAGGTTAGTAGGTAGAGTTGGAAAATAAAAAACAATCTTTTACGCATATCCACAAGAAAAAATCACACAGGGTAAGGTCTGGGGATCTCCCAAGTAAGTGAATGAAATGAACTCGACTAGAATTCGAATTCCGCTTTCTGATTCCTCAGTTTTAGACACTATCCATTAATCGACCGTGGCTCCTTGGGTTGCTTAAAACGCTGTCCGAAAATGTTTGCATTTCTTCAATAGATGGTGGCCTTCTGAATTCTATAAATTTATTTACCAATTTCTCTGTAAAATTACTTGGGATCTGTTTAAAGTTTTATTTTTATTGTGGGAATCTACAACGCTTTTCATAACGTCTTGTTTTCTGTGTAGTTGCAGTTTCTGCTTAAAATAATTCTTTGATTGGTGGAATTTTATTTCCATCTATAATTTTATATTTCCGCTTGACCGTCCAGTTTTTCTGTGTTGAAATATTCGATTTTCTTGTAGTCACATCTTGCATCGTGACTTAAGACAATAAACCTTTATCATTTATTCTTTTTCTCGAAAGGCTGTATCAAGACTTTCCGAAGTATCATCGCTGTTCCAAGAAAGAAAGATTATTGAAATGGCTTTATTCGCAAAGCAGAATCAAGGTGTTCAAATTGTTTTCATATTTTAAGTGCAACACCCTAATTAACCAATGATCAAGGATACAGTAATTACTTTCTCTGCTTGCTATTTCCAAAGACTTTCGGAATTTCAACCATTGTATTTGTCGATCATCTCCGTGTTATCATTTTCAGTTTTCATGTCAAATGGATAGAAAAAATAAATCTGGTTTATTTTGCTCTAATGTTGTCATTGTTTGTATTGCAATATTCCACAGGATTGTCACTTTCCTATTCTCTAGAACATTTTCATCATACTTGTCAATATTTTTAAACACGCGTTTTTTTTAAAAAAAAATAAACTTTCAGTATATCAACAACATTATTATGCTTTTATATATTTTACTCATTCTGAGCCATACGCTTACATTCCGATACAATACAACTGACACTGTTATTGTTATTATTAATATTTCCTTTGATTTTGTTTTTAAAGTAATTTTCTTCCGGGTCCCAACCAGAGATCTAAGATCCGAAATCGCATATCCACTGGACGTTTTTGTAAAAGAAATTAAATGAATAAAACAAAAGCAGAACGTACACATTTTACATAGATAAAGCCCTTCGTAAGGTGTGAGCTGTATTGACAGAACACGTTTTCGTATTTCTTTAAGGCATGGGCTACCAGGAATCCCATTAATGGTTCCATCGAAACATTTTTTTAATCATACCTAGGACTCCAAATACAACTGTAATTTCTTTGGCCCTATTGGTGCCATATTTATTAGATTTCCACTTTAAGATCCTTGTATTTGATAGATTTTTAAGATCATCCAAGATACATTACAAGGACTGCCATGGCAATAAGAAAACACATTCCGTTCTTGTGGTTTTTGATCACGTTGTCTGGGAGATTAGATATGATTTTTATTATCATTATCATTATTATTAACATTATTATTACTATTATTATTACTATTATTATTATTATTATTATTATTTTCTTTGATTTCTTTTGTATGCACATTTCTTTCTGGGTCCCAACGATAGTTCAGATATAACTTCATGACATTTTTCACTGTAAAAACATTGTCTAAATAAAAGAAACCCAATATCACACATATTTTACATAGAAAAACGTACTTAGTAAAGTGTGAGCTATCCCTACGAGAATATTTTGTTTGAATTATTTTAAGGCAGAGGCTGACAGAGGTCCCTTCAATAAATCTATCGCAACCTTTTTCAATCAACAAACAGTTTCCAAAATTTTTAGACTGGTTTCTTCTTCCATGGCATAAAATAAGACATTGAAGAACCATCAATTTAGAAACAAACAGGATGAAAGGATTCCCGACCTCCGGCGATTCAAATTTTTACAAAACGACAAATCCTTCTCTTCGTATTCCATTGGTAAAGAAGAAGTTCGATTCAGACAGATTCTTCCTAAGAACTGCTTCTTTATGGAACAACGACCCAAAAGCAACCTAGCCCTTAAACTACAATGTTAAGTTTAGTGCCAATATGTAATTACTTCTTCCCAAGACGGCCATCCGATAACCCTCTACCATGGGCGCTGTTTGGTGTTAACATTTTTTTTAAAATCCTACTTTTCCAAGAAAGTAATATTTCGAATTCTATTTTCTTAATTCAAGAAGGCCTTTCACATTTGAAATATTGAAGAACAATATCCGAAACCCAGGAGACCTTATATGATAGAAAGCAAACATTAATAAATAACAAATGTTGTAAAAGGTATATCAAGTAAGGAATGAATTGTTTTAAGAAAATCTATTTTTATAAATGAAACTTCTCCTCCTTCTAGGTCCCTTTATGTGGTAGTATGACTTTACAAGTGGAGTTTTTCATCCGGGTATTCGTATTCTTACTAGTGGAGCTTTTTCATCCGGGTATTCGTAGTCCTTGGTTGGTAGCAAAATTAAGCGAGTTGACTGGCAAAGTGAGTTATTTCCGAAAATTTGCTTCAAAGCAGCCTGTTTACTACCATCCCCTGACCTGACCTGAACTATATCACAAAACCCCAGAAACTCCCGATTGAAGATATTGTAAAGTATTTCTAACTTCTAACTGGTAAGCCTTTATGTTTTTCCTCTATTTACCCACTGACAAAATCAGTCAGTCAGTTATATGGCATGCGTGATACACGATACTGACGAGGCAGATTTTTTTCTCGCAATAGGTTGCCATTTCTTTCTGCAGTAGACCAGTTTTCACCTGGTCTATTTACTCATAGCTAGGGACAGAAGAAGAGGATTCATACTTTTCCTAAGGGTATTAACACGTTAGTGAATGTAATGGATTCGACTGGAATTCGAACTCTGATTCCTCAGTCCGAGCCGTTATCCATTACTCCACCGTGCTTCCACACAATTAAATAAAACCTTTTTTCTTTGCAATAAATCTTAGTTCGTTTTCTGACGTTCTGATTTGCTTTTCTTTATCTGATTTCTTTTGTTGCAGACAGGACAATTTACAATCAATGCATTTCGAGATAAGCACATTAATAAATATGATGATAGCGTAGCTACCTTAAAAATAATACTTTTCTTATTTTTTCTGAAACGACATAATTCATAAAAGCAGAAAAAAATATTGGTAAAGAAAATTATTTTTAAATCGTTGGTAATATAAAACGTTCGTAAACAATTGTTTTAATCATTGTAAGTACAAAAGTACACAGGTATAGGCTTTAAGATAGCTTTATTCAACTGAGAATACAAGGTTCGCATATAGTGTCCTTTTATAGTCCCAGTAAACAGAAACAGCTCTCTCAAAGAGGAGAACAACAAAACAAGGGGAGGTCACTCTTGATTATTCATAACAATCATAGCATCCGAAGTAAAACATTAATGACACGAAGACGCAAACGGTTGCGGGCGGGGGGGGTAGATAGAATAAGATGATTTTAATGACGAGAAAGGGTGATACAAGAACAGTATACATGGAGAAAAAAAATCGATTGACGTTGCTTTAAAGATTTATAGATTTTAGTTTACAGGGAAGCAATAAAACGAAAGAGAGTTTCACAAGCCAGAAAAGTAAATACGTCTGTAAATAGTGGCTAAAGTTAATTGTTGGTAAAATGTTAGTGAATAAAAGCGTTGACTAAAAAGTTGGCCAAAGAAAACTGTTGAGATGTTCAGTGTTTCCCCGTGCGTGTATTGAAAGGACAAAACACATACGTAGGGAAAAATACTGGTATATCTGAAGAGTTATTTACAACAGAGAGATTAGTAGTCAAACGAACGCAGGTTAGTCAGTAACAATCAGAAAGAGTATAAAGTCCAACTGTATCTTCCGGTAGAGAGACGGAAGTGTGATGGTCACCTGATCTCCCAGAACTCTATAGAACTGTCCTATTAGTAGTAGAGAGATCAGTCCATTCTGATGAGAAGGTGGGTGACCCCAACAAAAACATTAGTATAGTGTTAGTGGTAAGAGGAGATATGTCATTCTAAAAAAAAGTGTTGGTAAAGTGTTTGTTAAACCAACGGTAAAGAACAGTGTTGGTTAAGAAAAGTGTCAGCTAAACTGTTCTTAAGCAAAAGGATTCGTAAGTGAAAGCAAAGTATTCGCTAAACAGTTCTTACAGAAAAGTGTCGGTTTTGTGATGTTAAAGAACACTCCTTGCCACTTCTGGGATGCCAACGAATACTCGTTGTCACTTTCGTAATGTTCGTTGTAGTAGAGGCTTTATAATCGCAGTTACAGCTATAGTAACGCCGTTGAACAATACTGGTGTCAGATGCCTTCAAATAATCTCGCACTCATAGTACTTGCTCTATAATACTCGCTCGAAAAGTAACCACCGATTAGTAATCCGTATAGTGATTGCTATAGAGAAATAGTGTAGAAATAGGGAATAGTATAGAGAATAGCGAACCGTATAGTAATAGAGGATACAATAGAAATGGTGATCCTTATAGTAACAGAGGATAGACTAGAAATAGTGATCAGTTAGACACCACGCTAATTACAATATATGCGTTTCATCTATGTCCACGTGATCTACTTAATTCAATTATGGGATCGCCCGTGTTTGCTCTCTGGCGGTCCATGTTCAAACTCAAGGGTCCGCAGTGACATTTTATTCCCATATAAAAGTCAGTAAAGAAAAGTGTTGACAAAATGTCAGCTGAAGCGTTGGTAAATGAAAATATTGCTGAAGTATCGGTTAAAGCGACAGTAAAGAGCGTCGGTAAATCTCAATTCGTTTTCTGGACTTTACCATAATTTCGCTCATCTCCGTAATTACAAAATATTTGAAACACGTTTCCACTGAAAATTATCTTTAATCACAGTTTAAAATTACAGCTATGATTGCAGAATTTTCCTTTCAGGAAATATAGGTGAGAAATATGTGGGTCGACTTAAAAAGACTGATTTATACTAAACGATATATCGCTTCTATCTTAGTGTCATTAAGATTTGACCAACATTAAGGGAGGCGTTTCTAACCAAGACAGTCACTCAGCTAACTCTCGTCTGCTCAGTGAAATGACATGAAACACATTCTACAACGAGTAAGAGATTCCTGAACCAATTTTAATGCACCACTTGAAACAGTTCTGCGTCTCTGGCCGCGTTTTGTTTCAACTGCTTTACAATTGACGATTCGCCCATCGGAGAATTATAACGACAGAGAAGAGTTATCTTCATTCAGCCATCTTAACGTCTGTCCACAACAAAAGCAAACAGCGACAGAGTTCACGGAATTTGGAGCGCGCTCTAGAATATACTTAGTCGTTAATTTATTCGAACTGATGATCCCATTTTTACGATATATGAATTGGTGCTGCGTTGAAAAGTTCTTAGCCTGTCCAAGAATGGATTTTCAAACAAAATTTGATGTTTGGTAATTTGTTCGAATCGAAAATATTTCGGTATGCAGTACGACTTACAATTCCGAATCTTTTCCCATAAATTTTAGGTGTCTCTCAGAATACATCTTACATGCTACAAGGAATAGATTAAACCAAAAATGGAACATTGCTGCCATATCTCATCTGGAGGTACCCCAGCATCACCCTACAGCATTGACAGAGCTCAAAAGTGCGATGTTTTATTTTCCACAATACTGTTCCTTTTCCCCAAAGGAAAAGTCGCAAACGTGTCTTTATCGTTATTTCCATAGAAATTCTGATGAGCTTCATTGTTTAGTACCGACAACTAACACTTTTTCATTTAAAACCCACCTAGCTACGCCCATAGGCTTAAATCACTCTCATTCCCTCAGTAAGCATAATGTTCCATTCAAGGAATTTCTTCCCAAGAACGGCTACTTCGTGAAAAATACTATGTGAATCATCTTCGTGAATCACATTCAGGAATCAACCACAATGCGTGTACATTCCTTTCATAGGAACAATGTTCCAGTCAGGGTATTTCTTTCTAAGAATGGCTACTTCATGAAAAAGACTTCGGGAATCACCTTCTATTCTATTATATTGTTGAAGTATGTTTCAATATAGACATTATTCCCTTTCTTTTGAATACGTGGGGTAGAATTTTTATCGTTAGAAACTCTCTTGCTAAGACATTGCTATTATCTGTGTTGAGCATAAAACAGAGCGACATGATTAATTCTTAACTAGCATTTTTTACATGAATTCTACACATTTTATCCAACTATTTTGACGGCCTCGCTCGCTGTATTGAATGAATATAAGAAACAGAGCCAATGTTTAACAGCTTAAGATACGCAAATGACACGATGCTTATGACAAGCAGGCAAAGATAAACGTGAGAATGCTTTTTGTTAGCAAACGGGACATCCCAAAACGCAATCTACAAATTGGAGACGTCTAAACTAAGCAAGGAGAAAATTGTAACTATCTGGGGAATATTATAAGAACAAAGATACCTTCCAAATGCTATTAAAAGTATTATCGAATTTTAAGAAACAGGAAAACTTGGTTAGAAACAGAAAAGAGTGATGGACTACTGAGTAATATCCATTCGCGATTGAATTATACTAGCAGTATAACCCGTCTTTCATTACTGGGAAATTTTACCGTTCATTTAGAGCAGTTTAAGTTTAAAGTCATCCCACCCAAAAATCAATATTAGGGACAATATTTTGGTGCAACTTAGGCACATGCCCAAATGGGGAGTTAACAATTTGGAGTGGGGGATGTTCTAAAAAGGGAACTGTATAATAATAAATCTTATTGGACTAATTTAAGCTATGTTTTTATTAAAGTTTTTATGAAAGTTATATATCCAAGAACAGATAGCAAATAGTAAAACGTTGCTGAGAGTTATAATGGACAGGAAGTAGTGGAGAGCCATCAATTTGGACCTAAAATCGGCACTGAAGAATTATCTATCAAACCAGAGAAATTTCATCGAAATCGGATGAAAACTGTGGAAATGCATAAACAACATCAAGTCACACACACATACATACAGACACACACACTTTGAGAATTATAGATATAGATTTGAAAATTTGCTCAGATTAATATACGATCACCAGCTTGAAATTATCATGTTCTCGTATCTACATTTTAACCATTGAACTTGTTCTGAAAATCCTTGCCAATTATAATTGTCATCTTTTGTACAATTGGTAACGGTTTTTTTTAAATGCTGCCTGATTTTTTGAAACATGTGTTGTTGCTTTTATTTTCTATTGATTTTTTTTTTTGTAGAGGAGATAGGGTGAGCCGGCCTCGTTTTTCATTGACAAACGCATCAAATTTAATTGACAGTATTTCGAGCTGCTTATTAAATTTGAACTGCATATTTAGGTTAATTTGATCATTTCTCTTTCTTTTTTTTTCAAATTAATTAAACTGTTCAAATTTTGCACCTTCCTTATTATCCCCTGTCATCTTAGTAAAGCTCTGTTCTGTTTAGAGAATACACCGTATATGAAAAAGAAATAACGCCATGATTATGTTTACGCTATATTGTTGAAGTATGTCCCCAATCTAAACATTATTCCCTTTCTTTTGAATACGTGTGGTAAAAACTTTATCGTTAGAAACTTTCTTTGCTATTATCTGTGTTGAACATAAAACATAGCGACATGATTAATTATTAACTAACATTTTTTACATTAATTCTACACTTTTTATCCAACTATTTTGACAGCCTTGCTCGATGTCTTGAGTGAATATAGGTAAGGGGATCAATTTTTAACAGCTTAAGATACGCCAGATGACACCATGCTGATGGCAAGCAAGCAAAGATAAACGTGAGAATGCCTTGAGAAAATTGTGAAGAAAAGCGGGAATGAAAAACTAACCCTCCCTTTGTAAGAAGATAGAATGGTATGATTTTTAGCAAACGGGATATCCCAAATTGCAATCTACAAGATGAAGACATCTAAAGTAAGCAAGCCCCAAACTGTAACTATTTGGGGATTATTATAAGAAAATAAGCAAAGCGCATTCGAACAAAAAAGATGCCTTCCAAATGCTATTCGAATATTAAGAAATAGGAAAACTTAGTTTGAAACAGAAAAGAGTGACGAACTACTGATTAATATCCACTTGCCATTGAATTCTTAGCAGTATCCTTAAAGATGGGTGCTGTGGTGTAATGGATATCAAGTCGGAATCAGAAGTCGGAGAGACGAATTCCAGTCTGGTTCGTTATGCGCAAATACCCTTGGGAAAGGCATGAATTCATCTCTTCTGCACCCCGTCTATGTGTTGAGTAGCAGGACAGACTGGATCCTATAGCCTTGGTTGGTATCCAGTTTAACAAAGAAAAAAAAACGACAACCTACTGCGGGGAAATCATCTGCTTAGGCCTGAATCGAAAGAGACATGATCGCCCAATCGTGTATCATATATCGCACTGGACCGACATTAAGGAAGGCGTTTCTAACCAAGACAGTCACTCGGCTAACTCTCGTCTGCTCAGTGAAATGACATGAAACACATTCTACAACGAGTAAGAGCTTCCTGAACCAATTTTAATGCACCACTTGAAACAGTTCTGCGTCTCTGGCCGCGTTTTGTTTCAACTGCTTGAAAAATATGGTAATTATTAGTTTGCTGTAGCTCAATCGGCAAAGGAACTGATACGTACAACCAGTCTACTCGAGGAAAATGTTACTAGTTCTTGTCTCACTTATTTTTACGATCCAAGTTGTTTGTCCTTCGCTGATGAGTTATAGTTTAGATAATTCTAATAAAACATCTATAATTATGATGGGAAAATACTGATCAAAAGTAAATTAAATTTGAATGATAAGCTTCGAATCAGTTTCCTAAGTTTCCTAATTTTCCTGAAGCTTTTCAATGACGCTTCAAGGATCTTTTGGGTGTCTCGTATGTTTCGAAATAAGACTGATCATTTTTCGTTGTATATTTTAGAAATGACATCTGACCAGTGTGACATTAATTAATACGAACTAGAATTAAAGTTATCTTATATCCGATAACAGCTCTTCTCAAAAAAATCATGGCATAGTAACAGAAAAGAAAACTCCGTTAAGTTTGAATACTTGCAGCAAAGCGACACGCGCACATACGAAAAACATGGCTGATCTATCTCTCCTTACATACGACGTTTTTAATGCCAGAATGGCTGATCTGTATCTGCTAAAAAGAGAAAAATGAGGTTCCTTTTTATATGAGTCGTGTTCGTATTTTCAATTTCTACGATACGAAATCTTACTTCAGATACTAGGAAAGGTTTATTATTATGGGAAAGGTATTTATATAATGCGTCACCTAGAAACAAACAGTTTGCATGCGGGTAGAGAAAGAGTTCAGTGAATACATAAGAATTGAAACAGGGATACGACAAGGATACTTCTACTCACCGGATTACTTTACTCTATACAGTATGATGATTATAAAGGGAACGAGTAAACGAAACAAGATCTAATATCTAACACGCAAGCCACTAATCTGCCACTGCTCTACACGCAAGACGCTAGTGGTCCGCAGGCCACCGGCGGTCTACTAGCGATCCGCAAGTGGTAACATTGACGAGACGAATATGCCGGCGGTCCGACAGCGGTAAACGCTAGTGACGTGCCACCCGGTGGCAGATTGGTGGCCTGCGTGTAGGGTGGGTGACATGCTACCTGCGTTTACCGCTGGTAACCCGCTGTTGGGCCGCCGGCGTGTTCGCAATGTTACCACTGGCGGACAGCTAGAGCCCCGCTGGTGTGCCGCCGGTGGCTCTACAGTGGCTTCCACCGGAGGACCGCTGGCGCTGCTTGCGTGTAGTGATGAGGACATAATATTCACAACATAACATGTGCGGGTAGCAGTGTTTTGAGGACAAACATAGAAGCAATATTTTGAAAGAACTATTAGACAAGTTAGTAAAGGAAAGAAAGAAGAATGGACGCTTAACCGGAAGAAGATAATAAATGGCAGCATAATTTTGACATAGAAGTCAAAGCAGAAGCTAAGCTTCCCAAAATGGATATTACCGGCCCCATTGCGGAGTGTCGAAGAAAAGGTCCGTGGGGTGGTGAGAAAATAAGTGGGAAGCTAGATAGAGAGAGGCATTGAGACATCTGAAACATAACTCACCCCCCACATACAGACACATTATACCCTTAACTCTACAACGCATTCCATTTATATAACAATTATTATCGGAAGTACTAATATATTCGTTTGACATGCAATATTAGCACTAAGGAAATTCAATCAAAGGCTGACTATACATTTGGGGAGTGGGGACTAAGGGATTCATTATGGTACCCCCCCCCCCCGCAAAAAAAAAAAAAAAAAGAAAAATGTTTGGGAACAACTGGCTTAAAAGAATAGTGGAAGATCCCCTCCGCAGACGATTTAGGGTATTAAGCAATAGGAAAATTTAATAAAAAGCAAATCAAAGAGTATTAAATTTCTTCAACATCTAATCTTTGAAACGACAGTGAATAAGGAAGAATCTGGTCATAGACTGAAAAGACTTGAAGCGGCAGAGATCATGTTCTAGAGATGAATGTTAAGAATGGACTGAATATTTGAGGAATGCGGAAGTTTTAAGGAAAATAGGAACTACGAGGAGGCATACGATTAGAAAGGTAGGTTTGAAATTTCTGAGAGGTATAAGGAAGGATGGTGCGC
>CAHIKZ030005032.1:70000-75000 GCA_903632075.3 Acanthosepion pharaonis | reverse complement strand
GAAGAGATAAATGAGTTAAATTTGAAGCAACAGATTTAGATTTAAGGAAAGCGACACATGAACCCAGATAAATTTATTATCATTCATTCTCACCCTCTCTCCATATATATATATATATATATATATATATATATATATATATATATATATATATATATATATATATATATATAATCAATCAAAACAATCTAGAACAAAATATATAAGAATTTATGATTGCTTTAACGTGATTAATAAATATGCGTGTGAGAACAGTTCTAGCAAATGTCACTAATTAGATAGCTAGCTAGATAGAGAGATAGACAGAGAGAGAGACAGACAGACAGATAATAACAGACAGAGATAGCTAGCTAACTAAATAGATAGATAGATAGATAGGTAGATAGATAGATAGATAACATACTGAGATATATATATATATATATATATATATATATATATATATAGATAGATAGATAGATAGATAACATACTAAGATATATATATATATATATATATATATATAGATAGATAGATAGATAGATAGATAGATAGATAGCATACTGAGATAGATAACATACTGACATAGATAGATAGTTAGATAGATAGACAACATACTGAGATAACATACTTAGATAGATATATATATATAGAGAGAGAGAGAGAGAGAGATAGATAGCATACTGAGATAGATAACATACTGTCATAGATAGATAGATAACATACTGATATATATATATATATATATATATATATATATATATATATAGATAGATAGATAGATAGATAGATAGATAGATAGATAGATAGATAGATATTTTTTAAGGTAATCCGATCGGTAGACATGTATACAAGAAAAAGTTAGAACCACAAGCGGCTCGACAGAGAGACAGGCAGACAGATATATATCTCCACACGGTGATGTTATCAATGGCATACTCTACAATATTTATCATGAGGGTAGTCTCAGAAGAATGAAAAATGAAATCAGCAAGAATATCCCACATATGAAACATTCATGCTGCCAAATTGCTAAAGCAAACATGCCCAAAGAAATGATATATGCGAGTGATGTAGACGTACTCTCAGGAAATGAAAGGAAAAAAAGGACGTAGTTTTGAATGCGGCTGCGACACTATTTCTGACTAGAAACATGAAGTTAAACCAGGATAAAACTGTGCATACATTATTTAAGAGGGGAAATAGAAAAAAAACAGAAGGCAGGAAAAATGCTAAGAAAGCAGAGGCTATATTAGCAGCCTCCGAGATGTAAAGATATGACATGTATATTTTGAAGAAGGTACGGATTAGACAAGATAGCTCTAGTGAAATACAATAGTAAAACAAGTATTCTCATACAATTGTGCTATGTGGGGCGGACAAAGAAGCATGAAGAACAACGATATTTATTCCATCGAAAAACAGTTAAAAAAATCTAACCGGCAAAAGATACCCTCTCATCATTTTAATCATTTCACCCCAAGCAAGGCTCTAAAGCCACTAAGACGCAAGTGGGTTACGGAACGTTAGGAAAAATGAGAAATGCTATTATTAAAGCGAGAGGACAATAAAAAAAAAACAAGAATTAAGAAGACAGCAAATAACGATTGACAATACATTTAAATTTTTCAAGATTAAATTTGGCTCGGAAGCAAGAAGCCGGAAAAGACTTCCACAAGTGCGTGGTGCGATAGAAGAAACTGTTAGCATAGAACTTACGGTACATCAAGCCATTTCAACTGAGTTTCTGAGACCATGGAGCCAATCTGTTACTGCGTTTAAATTTATAATGCACCATATCGGAAAGTAATACATATTTTGAAAATAAAAAATGTTGCAAAATGCGGAATATTGTGAGGCTGGTCTTCAGTCTAGCTTATCTTAAACTTAGACCAAAGCAACGCATTCTTACTTACAATTCTTACAGTCACCATGGAGGACTCTCAGGTCGTATTCGACGTGTGAGGGTCAAGCAGCTCAGTTCCTAGGAACCGACAGCCATATGATTTGATTATAGTGGTGAAGGCTTTGTGCAGAAACACCCACACTTTTGAAGGGCCCAATACAGAGACCTGGTGCACTACGTGACACATGTTCCCCAAACAAACCTCCGCAGGTTTTGAATTCAGAGTTGTCCTTCTCCTAATGCAGTTGCGTAAGTGAATGCAATGTATTCGACTATAATTCAAACTCAGCTCTCCGATTCCTCAATCCTAGTCGCTATTCACTACACCACCGTGTCTCCTCATGCAGTCACCATAATAACTCAACTCTCTATGAAGCCCTAACTAGTTCTCATATGTACAATTTGTCTTTAAAGGTGGGGAATAAAAATAGCAAATTTTAAAAATGGAAGACCAATGAATATTTAAAATGGCTACAATCATACTTATTATAAAACCCAAGTTGTGTGTGTGTGTGTGTGTGTGTGTGTCTGTACGTTTATATATTGAATCGGATTTCCTACATTTTTCAACCGATTTCAACAAAACTTCACAGGACTACGTAAAATTACCTTGCGGTGGTTCTGACAACACCAAAAATTGGAAAAACACAATTATTTTTGCACAAAATCAATTTGAAAGCACGATTAAGAGGCATCGCGAGAATGAAGGGTGGACAACTCATATCGAGTTACACTTATTATAAAACCCAGGTTGTTTGCGTGTGTGTGCATTCGTTTATATATGGAATCGGATTTCCTACATTTTTCAACCGATTTCAACAAAACTTCACTTTTTTTTTTGGCAGTTTCTTATTGTCTTACTCACTTTTTTCTTTATTTTTACATTCTGAATGCTTTAAAAATTCCATTTACAAGACAATTGTTTATAATAAAATTCTATTCAATCGGTAGACTCATAACAATTGAAAATAATGTTTTTGTTTGAGTTTGGGTTTGACCAATTCGTAAAAAAAAAAAAAAATACTAATTAAGACATGTGTGTCCGTCAACCTTAAACAATAATCTTTGTCAATTTTATTTTTCAGACTTTATGATGGTCGATACTTGATCTATCTCTTACTGTTACATCCCCGGGCAACGCCGGGCTCTACTGCTAGTTTTATGTACAACAAACTAAACAAAATAGTGTTAGTAATACCCCCCCTCCACATACACACACATAGCGAAACAATCAGAACAATCAGTATGAAATTATTTGTAAAAAATGCACAGTGAAGCCAAAAAGTTTAATTTTTTGAAGATAAAAGTCCACAAGCGTAAAGGACAGGAGAATAAAATTTTCGCATTGAACTTAAGGATGCATCTAGCCAATGAAACTGTGAATTGATGAGACCTTACTGCCAATCTAGTACTGAGCTTTTAAATTCATAAAGTTTAGGTACCATAGAGGAACTTCCGCAAAATAATTACTATAAAATTATTTATAGAAAAGGCATAGTGAAACTACATTATAACAGTGAGAAAGTGACTGATGCCGAGATAACAAGCCTAATAATTTTGCAAATTCTTTGGATTTTTTCAAGATTCTCTAAAGATATAACAGCCACACAAGACCAGATTCAAAACAAGGACGAATGGTAGACTTATAAATCTGTAAGATAGATTCTGATGAGAAAAAATTCTTTAGCATGATATAGTGAACAAACTTTCTTAGCTTTCTCCAAATTTCTTAACATACTCCAACTTTCTAAACTTTCTACGAAATCAGTTTACATAAGAGATACAAAAGCTACTCACTGTTACTTTCCATCGTCCAGTTTAACGGAAATTATTTGGACATGTGCTTCGATTAGCAGCAGAGTGTCAGTCTCATAAAACTATGCTGTCGCATTTCGAGAAGAGCAATGTAGTACAATTACTCGGAAAACCGCGAACGGCAGTTATATAAGCATTTAACAGTGGCATTAGAAATATTATCAATAACATTCAGTCATTCACCTTATTTATTTATTTTTTTTTTTTTTTTTAGAGCTTGGAACACATGCAGCGCTATTGGGATTTAGCAACAGGGTAGGGAGGTTTGGAGAGGAATAATAAGAATTAGTTACTAACTTTTCGAAGATTAATAATCACACTGATGTTCAGTGTGCCTGCATGTTAAAATAGTGATGATGATGATGATGATGATGATGGTGATATTATGGCAGACTGATCATTTACATTTCTTGACAACGCCTGTAATTGTTGAACGAACTCGAATGTAAAAATAATAAAGAAACGGGAACTTTGGACTATTTATTACCAATGTTAAACTTGATGCAAAACACCTCAGTCGGAAATTGGTAGGTCAATAAAAAAAAAAAAAAAAGAATATGAAGACCTCGACCGTTTTATTTAATATAAAAAATTCTGGATGAATTCTTCTTGCCTAAATACAACTTTTACATATAGTCAAGGCGAAAACTTAGTAGAAAGTTTATTCGTATATATATATATATATATATATATATATTGTGTGTGTTAAAATATTTTTGCCCTTCCTTGCCTTTAAAGGAGTGCCCTTTACCGTGCTTATGTTGCCACATGACTTACTTCTTGACTATCTCACACTGCGAATTTTTTCTAAGCTCCGCAGGTTTTGAATACTAAACATATACTATACTTTACGAAAAAAGAACGAAACAAAATGAACACAAAATGATCAGCTTTAAAAAAGCACTCATAACTGGAAAAACCGAATGAAAAAAGAATGTTAACAACAAATACTTTTTCACACCCAACCCAGTTCTGCGGAATTAGAATCAACGTTGTGTTTAAGCAAGCGAATGAGCCAGTTGGAGTAAAGTGCCATGCAGATTTAAATTTTCCCCACTTGTGACGAATGTAGCTATTATTATTTTTGGAATGCTAGCATGCTAGTTAACATTCGCGTCAGTCAGCTGTTGGCTCTCACGCTGGCCAATAGAATATTCCTGCCTATTCGTGGCAGCCAGCTATAGGCTATCACTCTGGCCATTAGAAAATAACCGCAAACTACATGAAAACTGCCGTAGAAGCATGAAAAATCGATTATTTCCACTATCGATGAGAGTTGGAAAATGCAAAATCGGTCTTG
>CAHIKZ030005032.1:30000-67500 GCA_903632075.3 Acanthosepion pharaonis | reverse complement strand
AGATATTACTTTAAACGTTATCTTTTAGTGGATACCCATATTTGAGTAGAGACTCTGTTTATTTTTAACAGTATTTTATTTAATCTACCCGTATGAACATTCGAGGAATATTATTAAATAATCACTCTTGATAATGGCTATAATATAACTGAAAGTTCTCCGCCCTATAGAATATTCGAGCAATTTCTTCATAATTTATGTCCATGAAGGAAATTATGGGAACGCAAGAAAAATTAAATAAAACTTAACCTCATTACCTGGTCAATCATTTTTAATAAACATATATATATATATATATATATATATATATATATATATATATAGAGAGAGAGAGAGAGAGAGAGAGAGAGAGAGAGAGAGAGTATCAAATGGAATGCCTATGTCAGATAACAAGACCTTTGTATGAGATAAAACATGACCTACAAATTAAAGCTGTTGACTGGACTCCGAAACTCAATAGAATTTGCCATGAGCAGTTGGCAGTAGAAAAGGACCCCCGGCAAGTTGAGCGACCTTGGAACGATACCAGAGGCCTGGCTGAAAACTGTAGATGTCGGAATGCCTAAACTGCATTATGATTCGCTCGACGACGCTATTAGCAGATGTTATTGCGTATTCCTATCGGCTAAAGTAGAGTAGTCCATTAATATTTGCGACATGTAGCTTCGTGAGACAAAATCCAATAGCGTCTGCGTGAGAGATAATGGGAATTTATTGCGCTACAGTTATTCGTCTTGCTAGCAAAGACGGAGTTAAACCTGACTCTCAAAAAAAAAAAACATCCCGTCTTTTGTTTCTTTAAGTAACTTTTACCAAACCTCACGATCCTGCTTCAGTACCCGAGGTCAATATACAGATATAGAGAAGGTCTATATGCCGATGACGTAGATATCTATGAATGGGATAAGAATGATCTTGAACAGAAAATCAAAAACTTCTATCAATTGTTCCAAACGATAGAGCTTAAAATAAAACGTTCCAACGCGGAAACATAGATCTGGAAATGAAATGAAGCAATGATGGCATATATTCTGAATCTTTCAGGAAGTGGAGATTTTGTATGGATGATAATGAAGTTAAAAATAGAATATTGCGTTAGAGGTACTTTCAACACAACAGATTGCCACAGAGCCAAAAACTAAACCTGAAAACTGCAGCCATCTTAAATAGTCTCGTCAGATCGAGACATTCATGTGGATATCATGTATGGCGCTAGATTGGCTCGTAAATATCTAAACTGTTAGCTGTATACAACCGATTTGTCAGATCAATTAAAGTGGTTTCCTGTTCCTTCTAAAATACTCATTCTCGTTCATTCCACTGCGTCTTAATGACATTATCGCCTTACTTGGGGTTAATTAATTTTCAAAAACGCCACAAATTGCTACAAAACTAAAGCCTTAAGCTAAAATATGGAGTCATGCTGTTAAATAAACTTTATCAAACCGAGACTTTCATATGGATGTTATAAATGGTGCCAAATCCGTTCAGAAATATCTAAACTCTCAGCTTTATACAGCCGATTTCTCAGATCAATTAAAATGGTAAAGATTCGAGCGAATGAAGCTTGTAGATCTTAGTGAAGAGCATCCTTCTTCGAACCTTGTGGACTGGCGCTACAGAATCACAAAGGAAGAACTGAAGCAAATAACAGAAACTTGGCATGACACTACTTAAAATAAAATAAAAATTAGACAGACATCTCCCTTCATTCCTGGAAAGAGCAATAACAGTTACTGGGGCGTACGAAACCTACTTTCCTGGAAGATCATTTAAATTGAAAGGTTTTATAAATTCAAATCGACTGCTCAGTCACTGAATACCGAATGTTTCCTTATAAAGGGGACGGTTAATTATACCATTAATATTACCATTCGTGAACCGTTACATCACTCGTAACTCTGTGTTTATCCCTTGTTTTCTGTTTAGGTTTGGGTTTTCAAGTTCATTCGAAAGTATACTTCAACTCTATATTTCGAACGTCTCTGTCTAAACTGAAATTATTTTTTCCTTAATAGGAGTAGATAGGTTCGCCCATTGCCCGGTTCACATTCCTCGCTGGTCGTTTGACAAGAGTGGAGGTCTATTCCTTGTTTCGAGTTTAGGATTGGGTTTCCGGTTCCTTCTGACCTCTTCTCATTGTCTTTCTCTCCCAGTAACTCCTTGCGTCTTAGTGGAATTATCGCATTGCTTAGAGTGAATTGATTTTTAAAAAAGCCACAAATATGCTGTTAAATAACCTTGTCAAATCGAGACTTTCATATGGATGTCATGCATGGCACCAAACCCGTTCAGAAATATCTAAACTCTCAGCTTTATACAGCCGATTTCTCAGATCAAATATGTCTTGGGGGGTGGGGGACCTATAGATCTTCGTGAAGACCACGGTTCTTCGAACCTTGTGGACTGCCGCTACAGAATCGCAAACAAATAACTGTACCAGATAAGAGAAATCACATCACTTGAGGACTTTCAACAGCATCAACAAGTAAAATGGATGTTGCTTGTAACTTGAAGTTAGGAAGGAAAGCCCCATCAATATTGGAAAAAGTGATAACAGCAATTTGACTAGAGAATCCTATTTTCCTGAAAAAACGTTTTAAGAGAAAGATTTTATGAATTTCAACCGAAAGCAGTAGTAGGTGATTAGTCAGTGAATGTCAAATGTTTCCATTGTTTAAGGTGTGTCCTTGTAATCAATGTTTAAGAGAGAAATTTTATAAATTTCAAAAGGCAGTAGGTTTGGCTGCTCGATCAATGAATGACAAATGTTTCCTAATAAGGAAACAGCTAATATAACCATTACAATTCTACTTGTTTTTGTTTTTTCCCTGCCATTCATTTAAACCGGTAGCTTACTTGTTATTTCCGCTTGTTTTTCTTGTCTTCGACATATGCGAAAAGTGGGAAATTCTCTGGACTTCTTTCCTTCATTGCATGTGCCAGAAATATCTGCTTCATCTTTCAGATTGTACGGATGAAGTTGTTCGTATTTTTTCTAGAATATTCCTCATTCCTCTTATTTTCTATCCATTGTCTTCTTCGAATAGAGCTTCCAAACCTGTTCAGCACTCTGAATGTCTTAATAATTTCTTGAGTTTCAGAAACCATTTTTTAAAATATTGAACAGTAATTTTCCCCGAGTTCTTGTACAGAGAACTTGCTTTATTTGAAACAGAACACTACATTAACTTAAAAACACTCACGAACACGCACACATATTTTACTGCTGGTCAGCCGTATCCGAGGATGCTTGTCTACTAGGGCGGCTAGCACGCATGCTCAGACATATCTGTGGTTGTTCGACACCCACAAAGCTTACCAATGGTTGATACGGACCTTGGTTACAGTTTCTGGGAGAGACCGCATCATCTGGCGTGATCAAAAGCCTGAACAAGGCCAGTACACCCAAACCCTTGAACACGATTACTTGTGATTTCGTGCCTAGCACAACCATCGTCGGCTCACAGATGGCCCCGTTTACCCAATTCCACTTATAAGGCTTGAGTCAACAAATGGTATGGGTTTTTTTTGCACGTTAGGATCGCCTTCTCCAGACCGATAACGTCAAGGTCACAAATTCGAACCCGAGACGAATGGTCAGAAAGCGAACGTTCTAATCACTCACTCACCCACCCATATATATATATATATATATATATATATATATATATATATATATATATAGATACATATATATAGAGAGAGAGAGAGAGAGAGAGCGAGATAGAGGGAGAGAGAGACGGGAGAGAGATTGAGAGAAAGAAAAAGAGAGGGAGATGTCTGGTAATCTATCAGATGACTATTGGTGTGAGAGCTTTTTTCCCACTTCGCTGAACAAGTAATTTAGAGGAGAGAGTGATTTGTATAGTCGCTCAATAATCCACTTTCTACTCTCGTGTCATCTGAGTGACAAGCAATTTTCTTAAGAATCATGCCATTCATACAATTTCCTAGGGCATTAGGACCAAGTTAAGTGATATAACCACAGCCTATAACGAACTTTGTTCACTGACTCTGTTTGATATCGTGATAAACAACAGATCGTTTTTAATTTATAGATAGAGAAATAGATAGATATCAGTAGACAGCTATAAAAACGCTTAGATAGATAGATAGATAGATAGATAGATAGATAGATATCAGTAGACCACTATAAAACACTTAGATAGATAGATAGATAGATAGATAGATAGATAGATAGATAGATAGATAGATAGATATCAGTAGACCACTATAAAACACTTAGATAGATAGATAGATAGATAGATAGATAGATAGATAGATAGATAGATAGATAGATAGATAGATATCAGTAGCCCACTATAAAACACAGATAGATAGATAGATAGATAGATAGATAGATAGATAGATAGATAGATAGATATCAGTAGCCCACTATAAAACACTTAGATAGATAGATAGATAGATAGATAGATATCAGTAGACCGCTATAAAACTCTTAGACAGACAGATAGATAGATAGATAGATAGATAGATAGATAGATAGATAGATAGATAGATAAATAGATAGGTATCAGTAGACTACAATTAAATATTTAGATAGATAGATAGATAGATAGATAGATAGATAGATAGATAGATAGATATCAATAGACCACTATAAAACACTTAGATAAGACCATATAAATGAAAATAAAAAAATACAGAGCAAATAAGTTATAAGTATTTAATATTCAGTACATCCTCTGTTTTTGCTAATTACTTTGCTTTGGCATGCTCATTATTAACTTCTGCATGAGGGTACTTGGGATGCTCGCACAGGATGCATAAACTGCAGCACGAATACCATCCACAGTTTCCAATTACGATCCATGTTTATAAACATCTTTTGCCATCCATCCCCAAAACGTTCTCGATTGGATTTAGATCTGGGGAGCATGGTGGATGGCTCAAAAGCTGAAAGTTGTTTTCTATATTAAAAAAAAAACTCCTTTGGCCTTCGAGCGTTGTGGATTGCAGCATTTTTCTGCTGGGAAATTCAGTTTTCTTCACATAGACGAGTGCCTTCAGTAATTAGCGATGCCTTTCTTAACATGTCAGTGAAACTAGCAGCTGTTTGATGATCTTTTACTTCCTGTAACTCAAGAGTTCCATTGTACAAAAATGAACCATAATTGATCCACCTTCACTGTGTCGTGTTGAGAAAATTTCTTTTGGGACATCTTTTGCATGCCAGTACTGCGGAAAACCCTCTGGGTCTTCAAGGTTGAATTTTTTCTTGTTCATAAACACTTTCTGCCATTTATCCACATCCCAAGTTTGATAATCGGAAGCAAATTGTAAACGAGAGGTTTTAATGCGAAGAAGAAGGCGAGGCCTCTGCAGCCGTTTCAATTTCTTAAACACTTTCTTACTTAAATATTGTCGAATTGTTCAAGAGCTGCATTCAGCATCTGTATTCGCTTTTATCTGGTTTGATGTTAGGCTTGAATCTCTCTTAACTTCTCGCCTAATGCGTCTATTTAGACATGGTGAGATGTTATTGGGCCGATGGCTTGAATTTTTAGAAGCATATACATCCAGATTTTTAATGAAGTTAGCAATGACAGTTCTGCTATGGACAATACCATTTACAATGGCTCGTTGTAAAGTTCAATAATTCTGCCTTGTTCGAACTTTGTTAAAATTTTACACTTGGCCATTTTAAAATCTGAAATGTAATGCTGGAAATGAGCTAAGTATATGTCTGGATGGCTGAAGCCATGAGAACACTAATTCGAAAAGTTTTGCCCAGTAATTTGTTTTTTACCACATGGTCTTAACTTTATGACCGACCCCCCCCCCAAAAAAAATTCAGTTTTATTTAAACTAATTAATTAAAAGATTAAAATGTTCACTTGTTTGTTGATAAACTACATTTTCTAATTAAATGTAAATGTTTTCGCAAATATATTTCGATTAAAGTAACTGTATTTTATATTTTTTAATCCTTTTCTATCTGGTCTTAGATTTTGACCTGGAGTGTATTAGCAGTCCGAGATAGATAGATAGATAGATAGATAGATAGATAGATAGATAGATAGATAGATAGATAGATAGATAGATAGATATTAACAGAAACATAGATAGAATTGGATAGATAGATCTCAACAGACATAGATAGATAGATAGATAGATAGATAGATAGATAGATAGATAGATAGATATGAACAGTGAGATAGATACGAATTGATTGACACGGATTAGAAATGAGATAGATAGATAGATAGATAGATAGATAGATAGATAGATAGATAGATATTAGTAGACCAACGTAGATAAAGATCAAAAACAGACTTAAATTATCTGTATAAAATGATGTACCAGGTCAGCTCTAAACTGAACTACCGCATCTTCACCCGTCGCAACCGATATGAGAGTCACCTACCAACACACACGCACTATCTATCTATCTATCTATCTATATATATATATATATATATATATATATATATATATATATAGAGAGAGAGAGAGAGAGTTGTTCTTAAAAATGCCAGTATTCATTCTGATTTGATGTTTCATGAAAAATATCCGTATTATGTGATTGATTGATATTTTAAATGATTATTGCTGTTTATTGATTCTTATCCTGCATTATTTGATTTGTTTTATTTGGGAAAAAAAAAACATTTAAAACAATTTTAAAGTCAGAAATTTCGAAATGCTGAATATAAGCGAGAAACTGTCTTGCACTCCATCTCATTTTCCTCCTCCTCCTCATCCACCCAGGATTTCGATTATCATTCAGAAAATTTCGACCAGTATTCGGTGATGTAACGCAAACAAAATAAACGACCCAGCCTCAGCGAGAGGAATTCGAACGAACTTATTAATGATCCCAAGTGAAGCTATCTAATTTTCTATGGTGGATGTTCTAACAATCAATTAATATATATATATATATATATATATATATATATACTAGCAGGATGGTTCGGCGTTGCCCGTGCTTGATTCAATAATCGTAGGACTCATACAGTAATCGCTATCACTTGACATAAAATATTTTTGCCCTTCCTTGCCTTTAAAGGAGTGCCCTTTGCCGTGCTGATGTTGCTACATGCCTTACTTCTTGCCTATCTCATACTGCGAATTTTTTCTAAGCTCTATACTAAACATTAAATCTGTTACGAATAAAGAACTAAACAAAATGAACACAAAACGATCAGCTTTAAAAAAGGAATCGTAACTGGAAAAACCGAATGCAAAAAGAATGTTAACAACAAATACTTTTTCACATCCAACCCAGTTCTGCGGAATCAGAATCAACGTTAAGTTTAAGCAAGCGATTGAGCCAATTGGAGTAAAGTGCCATGCAGATTTAAATTTTTCCACTTGTGACGAATGTAACTATCGATTATTTTTGCATGCTAGCATGCTAGTTAACATTCGTGTCAGTCAGCTGTTGGCTCTCACGCTGGCCAATAGAATCTTCCTGTCTATTCGTGGCAGCCAGCTATTGGCTCTCTCTCTCTGGCCAGTACAAAATGGCCGCAAACTACATGAAAACTACCGTAGAAGCATGAAAAAAAATCGATTATTTCCACTATCGATGGGAGTTTGGAAATGCAAAGTCGGTCTTGGCCTTGCAGCCGTGCACACATACACACACACACACACACACACACACATACACACATCCTGCCTTTTATAGATAGAGATATAAAATTAAATGGATTAAGTACGACAATTATTTAATATATTTTCTGTTTACACATTATTTTTATAGATAACATTAATATAATGCTCTGTTTTTAATCAAACAGTATTAATTACATTTACCAGCCTCAATGTTCGAGAAATTTCGTAGAAACATTTTTAAACTGTAATTTGGAATTTTGCTAACCAGAAGCTTCTTTCTAGCACGTCAGATCAAATGACGGATTCCGTATAAGAAAATAGGTCCGATTCGTGTCGGAGAACGCATATTTTCTACGTATTTTCTTAAACATTCAGGCCAGTAAATGAATCTCTAGCAAATTCTACGCCAAACTAGGAAAATAGGTTTTTGTTTGTGTTTTCTTTTTCCATGTTAGCTTTTTTTTTTGTTTTGTGTACGCATTTTTAAACACAGTTGTTAAAAATAATTTTTCTTTTCAACTACTACGCCATATCTGCCGACGATTCTTTTCTGAAGATGCGTCGGACGAAAGATGCCGAAATTTTTATCGATCTGATACTTTTATCTGTACTATTAATGGATTATAATCTCTCTTTCAAATATTATCATATATATATATATATATATATATATATATATATATATATATGTGTGTGTGTGTGTGTGTGTGTGTGTGTGTGTGTGTGTGTGTGTGTGTGTGTTGTAAGCAAAGAAATGGTTAAGAAATAGAAGAACAAGAGGTTGCAGATAAATCGTATATTAAACAGACGACTTGTTCCTGCGAGGCTTACTAATTTTATAGTAAGTGGAAGATTCCACAATAGATTCATTAGAGGAAAGACATCACAACAATATATATATATATATTTTATATATATATATATATATATATATATATATATATTTATATATATATATATATATATATATATATATATATATGAATCGCATTAAATATATAAATAAAAAGACAAGAGGAAAACTATTTTTTTAGCCGACGCGTTTCCTCATCTGGGACTTTATCCTTGGCATAAGATTTGCCTCGATAAAATTCCTCAAAGGCCGGAATGCCTCATCTAAGTACAGTTTTTTACCCGCTTGTCTTTTAAACTCGTATATATGTCCTCAACAGACAAACTGTTTCGTAGTATCACAGCTCATCAGTGTCGTTAGGCGCCTGGTTGATTCAAGTTAGGATCTAATTCGTAAAAAAAACGTACTCTCTTTTTAACCTTAATTCAAATTAAATTATTCAACCGCACGCTCCAAAATTCCTTACAGTTAACAATAACACATTTCTAAAAAACATATTTCAATTCACATCTAATCTTTCGTGTCCCGTTATTACCTGGATGGATTTAAAAAACAAATCAATTTCCATGCCTGATGATGTCTGTATGAACAGATGAAAGTACTTGCAAAAAAAGACCTTATACAAGTTGAATTTATTAAAACCAGGGATCACAACATTCATCTAGAGGTTCGTGGGTTAATGTAATTTTAATAAATTTGTTTGCGTAGATGTATTCTCGCCATTTATATCATTAACTTAGCTAATCTAATTTTTGTATGAATGATTCATGCAATATATATATATATATGTATGTGTGTGTGTGTTAATGTATCAATTGTATATGTCAATTCTTTCGTATATAAAATTGTATTATTTAAATGACTTTTAAAATACCTTTAAATGTACATTAAAATATACGACTTTTTATTTATTTAATGTTTGTCAGACTGATTTTTACGATTTTTTTTTCAAAATAGGTGCTTGATTAATTTAGACACTGACCCAGTGACTTTCGAAAAACGAGAAAAGTGCGAGAGATCTCGTAATCGTCAAACATAAACAGTCGGCCATTCGGTAAACAAAAAAAAAAACATTGAAGCACTATCTAATTAAAATGTTACATATATCTATATCTATACATAAATACATATACATATATATATATATATATATATATATATATATATATATATATACATAGATAGATAGATAGATAGATAGATAGATAGATAGATAGATGTAACATTTTAATATACCTAAGTGCACGAATCATCAATCCTTTCCTTGTAGTAGCCAATAAAAACTTTATATATATATGTATACTGTATATATTTGTGTGTGTGTGTGTACGTATGTATGTGTGTGTGTGCGTGTATGCGCTTTAGTGTTTGTTAAAAGATGTTTTGATGAAAACAACAGTCAAGTTATTTTTCTATTTTTAATAGGTTATTCCAGTTGGTGAAATTTGCTTTCTTGATTTCCTGTGTCTTGTAGTTTTACAGAAGTGTCCACAGCTCATGTTATATCTTGCTAAAAATCGGAACTTTTGACAAGTTTTATTTATTGTATACAAGGAACCTTGACGAAATTCAATGTCCTTGTTATCGTCTGGATCTTTGGAATGATTTGGAGTTTCGAGTTTTGCAAGTTTCCTTAAGACATGAGCGTAATATCATTTTTTTTATTTGATTTCCCTATGGTATAACAAAGTGTATGCACCTTCCTACAAAAAATACGTTGTCCTTTTGGCGCTAAAGAGGGGATCCAGAGCAATTTTTATTTTTAGACCAATCAGAGTCCTCAAAAACGTCACTGTATTTTGTCGTTTGCAGATGATCTTTTTGAAAATTAAATATATCAACTCACTGAAAATTTTAACATCATTTCCTACTGAAATTATTAGAGGAAAAAATAACAAAATATATATTTTAACCAATAGAAATAATTCATATGTTTCAAGCCTAATTCGACTCGAATATTTCATTGAATTTTCGAAAAACAATTCTTAGTTATCTCATACTTGGTAAAAAAATGTACAATTTCTAAGATTACCAATTAGTGTATTTTCTTGCGTATAATACGAGAAATGCAAATCAAAGGCAAAACATTGATGCGTATTATACAGAGAAATATCTGAAAACGTGCTTTTTTCAGACATTTTTACTCAGCTTTCAAAAACGTTACTTGAATGAGCAAGATTGCAAATACACTGTGTAGCGGACCGTTGGTGTTCTTAAATTAGAAGCACATGTGTAACACCTGATTGAATTAAAAGGTCCACTACAAGAATATGGCGGACTCGAAAATGTCACCGAGAGGTCTCATTTTTAAATGTGTCCGCTGAAATGCAAAGTCAAAAGAGAACGAGGCTATAAATTGCCCAGTATTTATAGTGTAGGGAGAACGACCCCTAGTGAACAATTAGGAGTTAACTCCGACAAATCAGTTAAGAAAATAAATAATAAAACACAATGTAGACAAGTATGTATAAAAACTGGTTAAAAAAGATATTTGATCTGCCAGCAATTTTTATTTTCCTTTTTTGTGGGGGGGGGGGATAGAGCGTAATTGATTGCATTTTGTCTCAAAGACAAAAACTTCACCGAAATTAATTATTTAAACAATTAATGCACAAGATATGTCATGTTTTGAGAACATTAAGGTTATAACAATGCACGCTTCCCCTAAAATTCGAAGATAAATCTAGAAGCGGAAATTAAAAGAAACACACTTCCGGTTCATTTCTATTCTTTAGTATCGTGAAAAATTAAATGCTTTAAAGAAATATATGTACGACTTAAGATTTTAATGAATAGCTTTATACGAATTCAGACTGAAAAGTTCATAGGCTGACCACGAAGCATTAATTTAGATTTATATATAAGTACATTGTTAATTCCCAGGTAAACTGACATACGACTGTACAAAGAAGTCTGTTCGTCATATTGTTTAGAGAAATCATCAACAGCAGACATCAATGCGATACTGATTTGTTGCAAGGTATTTTTCATGCTGGGGAACAGATGAATATTAAATCAGGAGAACAGGGAGGGCGATCAACGAGTTCAAAGCCACAGTCTTACAGCCGCCACAGTCACGCACAACAACCACGGACTTGTCTACTGGAGCAATGTCCTGACGAAACAAGACTCCTTTCGTCAGTTTCCCTAGGCGTTTGTTCTTGATAGCTTCTCTTAACTGCCTATAAAGTTGGCATAGTACTCACTATTGATGCTGTGGCCCTTTTGAAGATAGTCAATAAACACAATGCGTTGTGTATCCCCAGAAACTGACGCCATTAACTTCCCTGTAGATAAAACAACGTTGGCCTTCTTTGGAGTAAGTGAGGAGGGGTTTTTCTACTGCATGGATTGTATCTTTGTTTCTGGTACCAGAAAGCCATCAGTATCTGCCTAGAAACATTGTCAGATTTCTCGGTGTTATGACCAGTCTGATGCGTTTTAATCAAATATCAAAAACCGTGGCACCTCCACCCACCGAGAAGAAACCTTCGTCATGCCAAGTTCATTGTACAGAATATTCCCAATTACCTCACGCGATATTCTAATAGCATTGACTAGTTGATTTATTTATCTGTCATCCATCACCATGTGGCGACCACGATAAATGTTTTCCTTTGTGTTGGCAGTTGCAGGACGTTCAGATTTTAGGCCATCTTGAAGACTCTCTATTCACCTCCTAAATTCAGCTGCTCACTTTTGTAATGTTGTTAAAGAAGGAGCGGCATCCTCTAATGTAGAAACCATGTTAACATGAATGTCCTTTGGTGCGAAACCCTTTTTCATGATGTCAAATCTTGTCCATGTTTAAGAAATAACCCTACTAGTTACATTTGAAGTCTCCTCTGAACAGGCAGATGTCAGTTAAACCCGGAATTAAACAATGTAGTTATTAATAAGAAGAGTTGAAATGAATGTATGCCAGATTTCACAGCTCTAGCATTACTCCTTCATCATCAGCTTATTAACTTTCCAGCCTACCCTCTTACTTGGAAAGAAACAATGTAGTTATTAATAAGAAGAGTTGAAATGACTTTATGCCAGATTTCACAGCTCTATCATTACTCCTTCATCATCAGATTATTAACTTTCCAGCCTACCCTCTTAATTGGAAAGAAACAATGTAGTTATTAATAAGAAGAGTTGAAATGACTTTATGCCAGATTTCACAGCTCTATCATTACTCCTTCATCATCAGATTATTAACTTTCCAGCCTACCCTCATTGGAAAGAAACAATGTTATTAATAAGAAGAGTTGAAATGACTTTATGCCAGATTTCACATTCTAGCATTACTCCTTCATCATCAGATTATTAACTTTCCAGCCTACCCTCTTAATTGGAAAGAAACAATGTAGTTATTAATAAGAAGAGTTGAAATGACTTTATGCCAGATTTCACAGCTCTATCATTACTCCTTCATCATCAGATTATTAACTTTCCAGCCTACCCTCTTAATTGGAAAGAAACAATGTAGTTATTAATAAGAAGAGTTGAAATGATTTTATGCCAGATTTCACAGCTCTATCATTACTCCTTCATCATCAGATTATTAACTTTCCAGCCTACCCTCTTAATTGGAAAGAAACAATGTAGTTATTAATAAGAAGAGTTGAAATGACTTTATGCCAGATTTCACAGCTCTATCATTACTCCTTCATCATCAGATTATTAACTTTCCAGCCTACCCTCTTAATTGGAAAGAAACAATGTAGTTATTAATAAGAAGAGTTGAAATGACTGTATGCCAGATTTCACAGCTCTTTCATTACTCCTTCATCATCAGCTTATTAACTTTCCAGCCTACCCTCTTAATTGGAAAGAAACAATGTAGTTATTAATAAGAAGAGTTGAAATGACTTTTATGCCAGATTTCACAGCTCTATCATTACTCCTTCATCATCAGATTATTAACTTTCCAGCCTACCCTCTTAATTGGAAAGAAACAATGTAGTTATTAATAAGAAGAGTTGAAATGACTGTATGCCAGATTTCACAGCTCTAGCATTACTCCTTCATCATCAGATTATTAACTTTCCAGCCTACCCTCTTAATTGGAAAGAAAACAATGTAGTTATTAATAAGAAGAGTTGAAATGACTTTATGCCAGATTTCACAGCTCTATCATTACTC
This sequence comes from Acanthosepion pharaonis, assembly GCA_903632075.3. NCBI lineage: Eukaryota > Metazoa > Mollusca > Cephalopoda > Sepiida > Sepiidae > Acanthosepion > Acanthosepion pharaonis. The sequence goes on along the minus strand of CAHIKZ030005032.1, from coordinate 53,927 downwards.
CTTCATCATCAGATTATTAACTTTCCAGCCTACCCTCTTAATTGGAAAGAAACAATGTAGTTATTAATAAGAAGAGTTGAAATGACTTTATGCCAGATTTCACAGCTCTAGCATTACTCCTTCATCATCAGATTATTAACTTTCCAGCCTACCCTCTTAATTGGAAAGAAACAATGTAGTTATTAATAAGAAGAGTTGAAATGACTTTATGCCAGATTTCACAGCTCTATCATTACTCCTTCATCATCAGATTATTAACTTTCCAGCCTACCCTCTTAATTGGAAAGAAACAATGTAGTTATTAATAAGAAGAGTTGAAATGACTGTATGCCAGATTTCACAGCTCTAGCATTACTCCTTCATCATCAGATTATTAACTTTCCAGCCTACCCTCTTAATTGGAAAGAAACAATGTAGTTATTAATAAGAAGAGTTGAAATGACTTTATGCCAGATTTCACAGCTCTATCATTACTCCTTCATCATCAGATTATTAACTTTCCAGCCTACCCTCTTAATTGGAAAGAAACAATGTAGTTATTAATAAGAAGAGTTGAAATGACTTTATGCCAGATTTCACAGCTCTATCATTACTCCTTCATCATCAGATTATTAACTTTCCAGCCTACCCTCTTAATTGGAAAGAAACAATGTAGTTATTAATAAGAAGAGTTGAAATGACTTTATGCCAGATTTCACAGCTCTATCATTACTCCTTCATCATCAGATTATTAACTTTCCAGCCTACCCTCTTAATTGGAAAGAAACTATGTAGTTATTAATAAGAAGAGTTGAAATGACTGTATGCCAGATTTCACAGCTCTAGCATTACTCCTTCATCATCAGATTATTAACTTTCCAGCCTACCCTCTTAATTGGAAAGAAACAATGTAGTTATTAATAAGAAGAGTTGAAATGACTTTATGCCAGATTTCACAGCTCTAGCATTACTCCTTCATCATCAGATTATTAACTTTCCAGCCTACCCTCTTAATTGGAAAGAAACAATGTAGTTATTAATAAGAAGAGTTGAAATGACTTTATGCCAGATTTCACAGCTCTATCATTACTCCTTCATCATCAGATTATTAACTTTCCAGCCTACCCGCTTAATTGGAAAGAAACAATGTAGTTATTAATAAGAAGAGTTGAAATGACTTTATGCCAGATTTCACAGCTCTATCATTACTCCTTCATCATCAGATTATTAACTTTCCAGCCTACCCTTTTAATTGGAAAGAAACAATGTAGTTATTAATAAGAAGAGTTGAAATGACTTTATGCCAGATTTCACAGCTCTATCATTACTCCTTCATCATCAGATTATTAACTTTCCAGCCTACCCTCTTAATTGGAAAGAAACAATGTAGTTATTAATAAGAAGAGTTGAAATGACTGTATGCCAGATTTCACAGCTCTTTCATTACTCCTTCATCATCAGCTTATTAACTTTCCAGCCTACCCTCTTAATTGGAAAGAAACAATGTAGTTATTAATAAGAAGAGTTGAAATGACTTTATGCCAGATTTCACAGCTCTATCATTACTCCTTCATCATCAGATTATTAACTTTCCAGCCTACCCTCTTAATTGGAAAGAAACAATGTAGTTATTAATAAGAAGAGTTGAAATGACTTTATGCCAGATTTCACAGCTCTAGCATTACTCCTTCATCATCAGATTATTAACTTTCCAGCCTACCCTCTTAATTGGAAAGAAACAATTTATTTATTAATAAGAAGAGTTGAAATGACTTTATGCCAGATTTCACAGCTCTAGCATTACTCCTTCATCATCAGATTATTAACTTTCCAGCCTACCCTCTTAATTGGAAAGAAACAATGTAGTTATTAATAAGAAGAGTTGAAATGACTTTATGCCAGATTTCACAGCTCTATCATTACTCCTTCATCATCAGATTATTAACTTTCCAGCCTACCCTCTTAATTGGAAAGAAACAATGTAGTTATTAATAAGAAGAGTTGAAATGACTGTATGCCAGATTTCACAGCTCTAGCATTACTCCTTCATCATCAGATTATTAACTTTCCAGCCTACCCTCTTAATTGGAAAGAAACAATGTAGTTATTAATAAGAAGAGTTGAAATGACTTTATGCCAGATTTCACAGCTCTATCATTACTCCTTCATCATCAGATTATTAACTTTCCAGCCTACCCTCTTAATTGGAAAGAAACAATGTAGTTATTAATAAGAGTTGAAATTAATGCATGCAAGATTCCACAGTTCAAATCATTCATAGTCAGCCTATATATATAGTAGGTACTTACAGTTGGTCGCCAAAAAACAGCATAGCATGATGAAACTCAGTATAAATTGGAATTTTTTTACTCCTTTGTAGCATGTTGTAAATTTTGGTTTAAATCTTGTTTTTTGCGTGTTTTTTTTTGTGTGTGTGGGCGTGGAGGTTCGGTGAAAAACACATTGATTTGGAAATTCTTGCAAAATTCAAATAATTATCGGATTTTAATGAAACTTTCGGGACACATTCAAAAGTGAATGAAATTATTTTTAAAATTTTTCTTTTTAAAAAATCTAAGTAAAAAATATATATATATATTTTTTACATATGTTACCACCCGGTTTCGAAATTTCATGAAATTTAGAGAAATTAAATTTTCAAGGGGTGATTTTTTTTTATTAGTTAAAAACAAGACTCTGAAGAAAGTAAATCATCATTTTTTTTTTTGCAAAATAGTTACCCGTTTCATCGAAAATCTGCTCTGAATTGTAAAATAAAATAATGGAATAAAAATGACCTTATTTTATTAGAAAAGCTTTCAACTGCTTTTTTAAATAAGTTATATTAATGACACTGTTGTCTGGAGAAATAAAAGTTTTCGATGAATAATGAATTTTTACAAGAATTCTTTCATTTTTTAAATTTTAATTATAATATAATAGTTCAAAATTCGTTTAAAGACGGCGGTTTGGTGATATCGTTAAGTAAAAACTACATTTACGTATCAAAATGTGAAACGTTCAAAACAGTCGTTTGTACCCAAATATTTTAAAAATATTTTTGAAAATATTTTTTTATGAAAATCGTTCCTAATTTCTACCTATGGGAATCTATACATGACATAATGTTTAAAACGGTCACGTGATTTAAGTGTCGTCTGACGCACTGCAACTATTTCACTTTTAATTCAGTTCTGTTTCATCATTAAAGTCTTTGCAAATCATCCCTTCAAAATATCAAACGAATGTTTTACATTTCTTCATTTCTGTTTCACTAAATATTTTTATTTTATGTATTTATTTTATTTTGAATCATACTTTAATTAATTAAATTTGTGTGTAAGGTAGTAAACTTAAGAACCCAGAGACGAAATGCAAATTTCATAAAGCTTCTTGAAACGTAGTTAAAAGTCAATAAAATGTTAATAATTGCTGAAAATATGTTAATTTGTAAAAATCACTAGCTATCTAAAATCAAAAAAATGGGTTCACTTAGATTTCGTAAAAATTAGGTCAATTTTGGTCATCCAGACTAGCTGTCATCACCTCGTAACTTATCGATTACGTTGATAATGTCAATAAAGACATGATCAAAAGAGGAGTTGTTTGTTAAGGAATGTTTGTGTTCTATATTTTTTATGCTGTAAGTAATATTTCTTTCAAATCAGATTAAGGTAACTTTAAATTTGTTAATTTTACTCAAATAATGTGTCACAGATATACTTATATTTAATTTCTGAAAATTTTTAAAATCGAATTTTTTTTGGTTTACAAATTTCTTAAAAGAAAATGTTCACTTTTAAGAAAATTTACTTAAATCGGTTGAAAATTTGAGATTCCAATCTATATAATTTTTATTTAAAATACACCTGAATATTTTACTTACTGGAAATTGTAAATTCAGTCATTTAGCTTTCAATTGAAGCTAAAATGAAATCGTTAAGAATGCTTTTTCATTTTTAAAAATTAATTTTAATCCTTAGGTATCGAAAAGTCAATGGAGATCTCTAAATTTATAATGTTGGCTGAACTACTGGTTGTATTATGCTCAGGAAGGAAATGTATTCCCTGGTTTTAGCTTCAGAAAATATTATACAGTAATCCTTCGATTAATGTGACTAATTTGTACATCGGTAAGTATAAAAAAATCAAGTTTCAATTACAATGTTTAAACTGAAGGATGTTTTACCGCATTAATCGAATTTTGATATATAACAATTTTAGCAAATTTATCTAAAACGCATTACGCGGCTAAAACTGGACGTGTTCATTCGTCAGTGTCTGAAAAAGAGAGTATCTTTAAAACGTATATACACGTCCATACCGGGGAAGGGGTTTATGGTAGCTATACAATTTTGTTAAATCCCTTTTTCCCATTCATTTACACTCTTCCGTTTCCAGCATCCATTAAACAAGCGACAGAACTTGCAATATCGCCAGTTTAGAGTAATCTTTGCTATACTACTGCTAATATTATTGCTGATGCAAACATATATACGTTTTAACATGAAGATAATCTTCATTATCAAACGTCACACCCGCAAAATAAAGGGTCTCCTTCATCACTCATATACAAATACAAATTATATTTGACATTTGGATCTTCAAAGAATTGACGCATATTTTATGTTTTTATTTAATGAGTACATACAGAAATTTAATTTTGTAATTATACCAATATGTTCCTCAACATTAAAGTAAATAAAATAATTTTGTTAAATTTTTAGGAGTGTTTGTAAATTTTATTCTCTTGTGTGGGATCGCGTGACTATGGCGCAGTATGGATTCCGAGAATTTGAATAAATTTTCGAAAGCCTATTCCAAAATCATAAGCGAATTTGGTAAATATTGGCTGGGCACCCTCAGGCGATGTAATGGCTAACAATTTGCCTCACTCGAACAATTACGACTGAGTAGTGAGTTCGATCCTCACTGGGTGCCCCATAATTTCGGCCTTGTGCCACATCTATGATACGCTTATAAAATCACAATTGGGAACTTCGACGTGGTGTAATGGTTATCAAGCTTGTCTCGCTGGATCAATTTACAAATGAAAAGTGAGTTCAATCCTCACTGGGTGCCACATCTAAGCTACGCTTAGAAAACCAATAGTGCATCCTGACGTGGTGTAATGGTTAACAAGCGTGTCTCACGAGAATAATTACGCTCTAAGTAGTGAGTTCGATCCTCAATGGGTACCCTATTTCGGCCTTGTGCCACATCGAAGCTACGCTTAGAGAATAATTTTTCGACTATGTGCCATAATTTCTGTTTCTTCAGAAATAAATATATTGATAAGTATTGGTTGTTTCGATTCAATCCAGACGAAGATTTGTAACCTTTGCATGTTCATTTATTGAGGACATTTATTAAACAAGAGATTTCTAATATTACTACAAATGATATGTTCCGGTATCATTTGTTGTCGTATCTGATCGGATTTATGACCAGTGGGGTTTGTGAGAACAGGAGCAATCAAAATTCAGAATCGTTCCAATGAGGAAGACTACAAGACAAAACTTGTATTTGATTTAATTTATTTGTCTTGATAATGAAAGAAGCCAGTCAAGTAAATGAAAACTTACACCAAGATTCTTAAATTAATCTGCCAATTTTAAAATGCCATTGCTTATAGCAAACACATCTCTTCTTCTGTTGCGGTTAACAAACCATAATGAAGATTTCCTATCTAGATGCAACCACTTCAAATATATATATATATATATATATATATATATATATATATATATATATATATATATATATATATATTAAGTCTGGTGTCGTTGACAACACTAACCTGGCCGCCGGTCTCGAAAAGGACCGCCTATCTGTAGTTGATTGGGACAGGAATTGGCTTGTAAACTTCAATGTCTCCAAAACGAAACTGCTTTCATTTACCTACCACAAAGAACCCTCCTTGCCTCCCATCAGAATGGCTGATGCCCAACCACACAAGAGCGCCTCGTTGTGCCTGCTTGGCCTCACGAAGTCCACTGATGTGATGTGGAAAAAATACATAGATTCAATAGCTTCATCTACCGCAAGAAAAGTCGGTTCCCTGTGTCGTGTCGAAGTTTCTCTCGTCCGATTCCCTCCTTCAAATCTATAAATCTATTGCTGTCATATATGGTCTGGTGCCTCTGCTCTAAGTCTCGAGGTCCTTGACAAAATCCAGAGACGGATATGCAATGTGATAGGTGCTGATCTGGCATCTAGTCTACAGTCGCTTTCTCACAGACGTGCCGTGGCTTCCCTTTGCCTCTTCTATAAGTATTTTCACGGCAACTGTTCCGACGAGTTGCTTTCTCTGGTTCGCAGACTGCATGAATTTAAGCGAGCTACTAGGTTGGCATCTCGGTCCCACCCTTTCACTGTCGAAATGGTTAAATATAACTTTCTCTTCTACTCAAACAGCTTCTTCTCTCGCACTCTCTGTCTGTGAAATTTTCTTCCTCTTACTTGCTTCCTTGATAACTATAATCTTCAAATATTCAAATGCAACATCAATCGGCATCTCCTGATACCTTGATCTTGTTCCCCGTTCTTCTCTTTACTCTTGTTCTCAATCCTCTGTAACCCCTTGCGTGCTAGTGGCACTCACGCCTTGCTAGGGGTGAAATGCTTAAAAAATGTCTTTCAGTCGACATCCCATTTGGCACATTTAGACACTGAAAAGTTAATAATAATAATAATAACAATAATAATAATAATAATAATGACGACATAGGTATAGACTTCGGATTAGATAAATGTGCAAAAGTAACATTCAAGAAAAGGAGAATTATGGAAACAACCTCAATATATTTAGACTTTGTCACAAAGATTAGGGAACTAGAACAAGATGAAACCTATAAGTACCAAGTAATTAGCGAAGGAGATGGTATACAACATACCCAAATGAAGGAGAAGGTAAGAAAGGAGGACTACAAGCGTGTGCGTCTGGTACTAAATACCGAGCTGAACTCAAAAAACAGAATATCAGCCATGAACACCTTGGCTGTCCCTATGGTGAAATATAGCTTTAACATCCTTAATTGGACCATAGCTAACATTAAGCAAATGAACGGCAAGACAAGAAAGCTTCTCACTTGCTACCGCATGCATCATCCCAAAGCTGATGGTGATCGTCTGTATGTGGCCAGATCCGAAGGAGGCAGAGGATTAGTTCAACTAGAACTGTCCTAAAAACTACAACAATTGGCCTTCAAAGATACCTGGAAACTACAGAAGACTGGATGATGATCTGTGTCAAAGAACATGAAAGTAGCAAGCGTCTTTATTCCGTAATAAAACAAGCCAACATGTTCAAAATGGAGTTTTAAACGGATGCAGAAATACAAGTAACACACAATACATCGATTGAAGCTGAAAAATACATAAAAAAGAAAGCAAAAACAAATGCAACCAACCAGATACAGAAACAATGGCAAGATAAACAGCTTCATGGCCAATACTCTGTCCATACGAAACAAGATGATGTAGACAAGCCCCATACCCTCCAGTGGCTCCGTAGTGCAGGGTTAAAAGCTGAAACGGAAGGTTTTATCCTTGCTGCACATGATCAGGGCTTGTTAACCCGAAATTATCAAGCACACATACTACAATATAGTGTTAACCCAAAATGCAGGTTCTGTGATAATTACCCAGAAACAATCGATCATCTTGTATCAGGTTGCACGGTGTTAGCACCCACTGAATATAAAACACGGCCTGACAGAGTGGGTCAATATTTGTACTGGAATATCTGTAACTTCTACAGGAAGGAAACTGAAAGAAAGTGGTATGAACACCACCCAGACCCGGTCAGGGAGATAAGACCTGTTACAATTTTATGGAACTACACAATACACAGAGACAGAACAATCAAAGCCAACTGCCCAGACATTGTTATTAGAGATCGCAAACAAAAAAGATGCCTCCTTATTGATATGTCAGTCCCCTTCAAACTGCAATGTATCTTTGAAGATCCTTAAAAAGCTATCAAAATACAAGGACCTTGAAATCGAAACCTCAAAAATGTGGCACATGGGAACATCAACAACCCCCGTTGTAGTTGGAGCCCTCGGATTTGTTGGAAAAGATTTCAGTAGACTAATTGAAGGGATCCTTGGAAGCCCATGCATTAAAGAAACAAAAAATAATGTTCTCACGAGTACAGCCTGCACCTTACGAAGGGCTTCGTCTATGTAATTTTTTTCAGTGGAAAATGTCATGATGCCATTTCTAAACTTAGGTCCCTGGGCGGGACCCGGAAAGAAATCAAAAGAAATAAAATAATAATAATAATAATAATAATAATAATAATAACAATAATAAATAATAATAATAATAATAATAATAACCAGGCTATAGTATTAAAGCACATCTACCTGCTTTTATCTAAACTTTCGCATATTCAGTTCCAGGGAACTCATCACAATCATCATCATCATCACCACTGTTTCAATAATCGGAGTGACCTAAGGGCAAGAGAGGCAGACAACCTTCCTCAGGATGATCTGTTGGCGGTGGCTCTCAGGAGTTCCGGCATTGTCATGTCGGTCCACCCTTTTGATGCTGTTTGCAAGTCTCTTGCGTTGATGCCCCAGTTTGTGCCCACCTTCAATAGTGCCTTGGATGATGGTCTTCCAGAGGCTGTTATGCCATATGACGTGGCCAATCCATGCCACCTTCCGACGCTTAACAGAGATGGAGAGCCATAAAAATAGATATTCAAACCAGTAATTCTAAACAGTTGTTGGGAGCGTATTTCGAGGAATTTCGAGACATTGAGCTGGATAAAGGTTTTTGCACTGAGCGTTAAAAATGGAATCTTTAAGAATGCACGTGAAAAAATTAAAAGAGAAGGAATTCATTTTAACGCCCATAAAAAGAAAATACGAGCCTAAGTACTAAAACGCAGTTGTTGTTTAGAATTTCAAAGCTTTTCAAAGTCTTTTGTCATCGACGTAACATGAACATTCACCTGATTCTCTGTGTTTAGTTTCTTTCTATACAAGCATCTTAGAGATACTGACGAAATACATTACACAAAATATTATAAAAATGCATTTTTTTAATCATTTTCTCAAAGAAACATACAATAAAACTGAGCCATTTATTTTCCCTTTCTTGGCACGTCAGCATTTATTTTGAAAATTGTTATTTTTAAATAGAGTCATGTCTTCTTTTCGATTGTTTGTTAGAACAGTCCAATATGTATTGCTCGATGTATTTTAATTTTAAATTTTAAATTTTAATTTTAAATTTAAAAGCCGATACATAAGATACTGTTCGGTGTTAAAATGCATTTTCGAAACAGAATCACAAATTAAGGAATTAAATAGGAATTTAGCTTTACTCACTGATTATAGTTTCCACAGGGAGCCTCTAACCAATGACAACATTCCCAGGAAGAATAAGTCACACTTCTTTGTTTACAACTTCTCTCGTTAAAATTCCTACTTCAAAAGCTTTCTCTTACTGTTTCAAATTTAGCCAAAAAGTCTTTATATATATATATATATATATATATATATATATATATATATATATATATTTTATTTTATGATATTAAAACAAAAACGTTAAAAATCGCTACAAATGTTTCAACACTATAAATAAATGTGTCTCCTCAGGTGATAGTAAACTAATGTCAACTGAACAATTAATTGCAAAATTAAATGTAATTTTACCTGTATATATATATATATATATATATATATATATATATATGTGTGTGTGTGTGTGTGTGTGTGTGTGTGTGTATGTGTGTACATTGTGATAAGACAGTATATATATATATATACTGTCTTATCTGTCTTATACACATACACACATATATATATGTATGTGTGTGTGTGTGTGTATGTGTGTACATTGTGATAAGACAGTATATATATATATATATATATATATATGGAGAGGGAATATACGAATGCGTACGAATGCTGAGAAAACAAAAAAATCGAAATAGATCTAAGACCACACAGGGATCATTAAAAGATACGAATATAGATATCTTTTCCGCCATTTCTCGGACCAGAATTCTTTCACTGCCAGTTCAAGAAAGACATTTGTGTCACTAACACACAAAAAACAGTATGTCTAATACCGAGAATATTTAACATCGAAAAAAGAAAAAGAAAAATTAATTCCTTTTAATAATATATGGAAATATACACTCTTTGCCTGATGAATTGTTGCGAGATCGGAAACACGTGTAACAAAATTATGGAAAATAACGCATAATATATTTTAAAAAATCCACATTACAACCAAAATCATTTGCGGTTTCTCCCTTATTTTTTATATATATATATATATATATATATATATATATATATATATATATATATATAATAATAATAATAATAATAATAATGGACTCTCCCGTCGGTTTCGACGTATGAGGATCCGCCAGCTTATTGATTCAGTCATGAAAGTTTATGCGCTAATCTTAAGTGGCATTAAAGACCCGCTAGTGATTTACAAAGGAGGCCACATATGGAGCAAGTGTGAGGATTGTGAGATGAGAACGTTGATATTGGTTGACCTTTTAGATCTTGCTCTCGCTTCTTGAAGATGATTCAGACAAACAGATTGAAAATTGCTGAGTCCACTAAAACACGTTGATCTCCATTCTACCCGCTCCAAAGCTAAGCGCTCAAGGGTGTTTTGTGGTATATTAATTGCTGACAAGTTGCTTGTCTTTGTATCTTACCCATGAGCGTCCTACATTCCTGTAGCCCTGATCTAAGACATATATATATATATATATATATATATATGTAGCAAAATGTGCAATTTTCTTGTAGTAATTTGCATGTTCTAATGTAACAGTTTATAATAAATACTGAGTATATTGTACTGAGTCATTTTTTCCAATTCGTTGCAGAGTTCATGAAATAGCGATTTATTTAGATAAAGTACAATTCTGAGGGACCCGTTGAGGCTAGAACTCACTATTCAATCGTAACTGATCTGGCGAGATATATTTGTTGACCTTTATACCAGGTCGAACTGCAAAACCGAATTATAATATGGTAATTTCTCAGCAGGAGAGAAGAAATTTTCTTCTACCCACAGCTAAAAATTGCCTTTATGTTCGTGAAAAAAAAAGAGAAAAACTTGTCTAGTGACAATCACGCGAAGAGTCTTTGAAATTTTTCGTTTCAAAAATATTTTGATTGTCGCTAAACAATTAAGCAAATTTGGCGTTTCCTAATTAGAGAGAGAGAAACGAACAGGAAGAAAATTGAAAAATCATGACAAAAGAAATTTTTAAAAAAAGCATTAGTGAAAAATTAATTAAAATGAAACTACCTTAAATTTCTTTGTACAACTTTGTATCTAAGCCTAACTCACTTCACAAAAAAAAAAAAACAAAAAAAAACTAGTGTAAGAATATTTGCAACTTAGTCAAGATTATGTTCAGTAAAATCACGCAGAAACCAACCGTTTTTGTTCGTTCATCGCAGTTAAGCAGCAAGAGCCTAGTTAGTATTTAGATGGGCGACAGTTTGGACACGCCAAGTACTGTATGCATTCGGATTCTTCAGAACATAGGTGATCATGGCTCTCCACAACTTTCTGTTTTGGCTGGTTAGCAGTTTTTCTCCCTTTGCAGAAGCTAATTTCCATCATCCCTTCACACAAGCTTTTCTCTGTCTCCCCTGCCCTCAATATGCTCCATAAAGGTTAAGTTTTCAAAGTCCCCCTTCCTCATCTCGGGACCAGGGAATTTCAGCTGTCTTCTCCGGATTTTTAGTGTTTTTTTTTTCTGTTTCCCTTTTCTTTAAACTTCCTAGCTGCTTACTCGCTCCGTCAATGGAATTTTCAGCATCATTCTGTAAAACAACATTTCTTATAACTCTAATTTTTTCCCGTACTCCTTAGGAAAATTTTCCACTGCCATATAAAAGGATGGATGCCATATAGCAATCTAGCCATCTTTTCTTTGATTCCAACGATGTTTGTTATGTTTCACAAAACCATTCTTAGCTTTTGGATCCCGGCAAAACCACTCTTTGGAATGCGTGGAGTCTGTAAAAGACAGTGGTGCATAAAACCACAGATTTGGTTTTTCGGGCTATATCATACATCTACTTGGCAGGTGAATGTCATTGTCAACGTCAAGGAGATAACGTCTTTACAAAAATGAGGCATTTTAATTTAGTAGGAACTGCAACCAATAATTGGAAAAAAGTTCACTTGGAATACTGCTGAAAAATAGTATGATTATTGAATCTAACGATTCAAAATAATGTTCTTTGGATGAAGATGATCCTGATTGATTATTGGGATAACACTTATCTAGGTATGGAAAATGTTTCAGAAAATAGTTCCATGTTATATCTGTTCTCATGACATGCCAATAAAAATATTTTCTAAAGTAGGAGAATTAGACTAATGTCTTTGGAAAAGCTATTAATGTGACGAGAACTGAAAATCTAACTCAGTATTGGACCCTCATTTTGTATTGCACCCTCATAACTGCCTACGTATCTCAAAAACCATCAGGAATATATATATATATATATATATATATATATATATATATATATATATATAAAAAAATCTTTAGGACACTAATAACATAGTCTGCCTCAAATCTGCTGTTACTTAACTCCTGTGGCCATAGTGTGTCAGTTACGCTTTTTTCTTCTTTTTTTTAAATTATTTCACCACTAACAAGTCAATAAAGCGACTATGACGCAAGAGGTAACTAACAGAATATGCGAAAAACATTATTAAGGAGAGAGAACAATAAAAACACGGGAATTACGAAGACAGAGGATAACGAGTGACTTCGTATTTACATTTTTGAACATCAAATTTAACTGGGAAGAAAAAAGACAGAAAAGAATTCTACGAGCGAGAAGAGTGAGAGAAAAAAACTGTTAGCATAAAACATAGGGTTACATCTAGTCATATCAACTGTAAAAGGATGAGACCTTGCTGCCAATCCAGTACCACGCTTAAATTCATAAAGTACCATATAGGTAAATTCATTGGAACATACCTTGAAAGTATTGAAAGAAAAGGCACATGGAAACTACGTTACGACAATGGAAAATTAACTGAAGTCGATATGCCAATTCAGGACAAATAAAAAAATCTCTAAATCTATAACAGGAACACCAAATTAGATGTGGCCGTAATATCCAAAGCAAGGACGAATGGTAGACACTTAAATATGTAAAATAGATCCTAGCGAAAAAAATTGTCTTTCCCGATATAGTGAACCAACTAGCAGCAAAGCCACCAATTGATTCAATGTATTTTTTTCAATTTCATGTCAGCAGAAAACATTAGTCCGAGAAGACCAAATGAGTCACTTTTCTTGAAGTTAGCGTCAGCCATGTTGACTGAAGGAAGAAAGAGTTATCATAGAAGATTAAATGTGAAGAAAGGATAATGAAACGTGGAACTGGACTATAGGAAATGAAAAGCGAGGTAAACCTATTTAAAGACTGTTGTGACCTTGTTAGGGGCCAAAAATAAAGACACAAAGAGAGGAAGTGAGGTAAGTATATTAACAGAAACAGTAATGCAAACATATAAACGAGAGTGTTACAGCAAGAAGGTACCATCCGACGGTCAGAGCTGGCTGCTGGAAAGTTCCCTCTCCAAAAGGCAGTACCTGCTCCTGTTTATAGCTGGGAGAGTCCATGCGTGTTTGTGTAAATTACCATAACAAAGACAACTGTTGCTTTGACAACTGTTGAAGAGTATGGTCTCAGGCCAGACCAAACTGGCGAGATATTCTAGAGGAATCAGGAATTCAGGATCGAAATTTTTGGAATAGTTGAGCATGTGCAAATTTGAGGTTTCGATGCTGTAATGTTACTAAACTTAATTCAGCGTTACAGTAGTTTACACGGCCTTGTCGGTGATGAATTATTACACCCCCCTGCAAACTCTTGCTAGCGTTTCCCAAACAAATTGCTATTTTCATGACATATGTTAAGAACAGCTACATTCCTTAGTTGCACCATTTCAGACCTTCGCACCCCGCAGCGTACCCAGAGTCGACCATCCTCGTCCCTTTCCCTTCGTATTACTGTGGTAAGAAATTAGAGAACTGAGTTCCAATTCCAGTTGGGTTCGTTATATTGACTTAAGCGAAAATTATATTAACTTAGGCGCAAATAACATTCTTATATATGAAACCACATCTACTCCCAACTGTGGGTTAATTAGCAAGACCTATATCACTAAAGAATTATTATCTAAAAAAATTCTTAGAATTTAAAATATTTTCTGGCTTCAAACAACCTGGAAAGGGTTGACAATCCGTAGGAAACGAATCAATCAAACCTTTGGGAGGAAGGAAGTTCTACTAAGACAAATTCTTCCTCAGAATTTTTGTATTGTGGAACAGACTCCTGAGAGGATACATCTCTGATGACAGTAATCTTGACCTCTTCAAATCTAGGGTCAGTCCTTATTTATCCTACATATCCTCATAATCTGAACCCCCTGCTACGTTCAGCCATTGTAAAACAGTTACTATTATGCATATAATGAACCTATCGTGCCAGTAATTTTCCCTTAATGATATTTTTGGTGCCAGGAATTTATATATTGCGTTTAATGCCAAAAACCAATCAGTAATGTTAAAAATTGGAATAAAATTATTCAAAACTAAACAAAAATCTATGAAATGTCAATTTTATTTAAACAAAATAATGAAAAAACTACAGAGAAAAATCAAGAAAAAAAAGTTCAAGAACACACCAAACCATGAATGAGAAGAAATTCTAAAAAAAAAAAAAACAAATTCTATTCACTGAATGAAATATCTACTTTAAATTTGAAGAAGAAAAATGAAATAAAAATGAAAACAACGAATTATTCATAAAAGAAATGAAAAAAAAATCGAAGGAAAAATTCAGAAATTCAAAATTGTAATCGAAAAAAATGAATAATGAATAATTCATTCACTCAAATGTAAAAACGAACAATCTGAATGAAAAAAATAACATGAAGGAAAAGAAAGAATATCTCGCTAGAATAAAATAATATCTAAAAATACAAAAAATATCTTCAGCTTCCTTTTGCAATGCATAGGTATTTGGCTACAGTTCGTTCCATCCGGGTATTTACTATATTGAATTATATTGAATTATTTGAACACTAAAACTAACAATGAACACTAATCTTGAACTGAAATTTAATTAACATCGCTGTCTTTTTTCGCCAATAATTTTATTTAACGTCTTTTTCCCTTGAATTTGGAATTTGTTTTGGGGGTTTATTTTTTTTCTCATTTTTATTAAAATTTCACTTTTTGAGAAAACAAGTTAATTGATTGAGCGGCAACGACATTTAAAAATCACTGAAGTTGTCGGCTATTGAATCTTAAATTAAGAATTTCCCTCTGATTGATAATATAATATCCCGAAACAAAAGCATTGTGTAGAAATGCTAGTAAAACTATTCGTTTCTTCTTCGTTTTTAATGCATTTCTATAGCAACATCAATTGTTAGTCTTGTTTAAATTATAGATAATAATCCTATTCTGTAAAAATGAAGGGGATTCTATTTCCGTTTTTCAAGAAGATATACCCAGAATCAGAAAGAAACGATTTCTTGAACCCAATGAGGAAAGAGGGTTTAAACAAATTGAGACCAAAAGGCAAAAGGTACTGTAGAGCTAGTAGAAGTTCATGTAAATTTTTTTGCAGAACGTGAGAACTTCTGCAGAACTTATGGTAAAAAGACAAAAGTTGCTCAGAGCTACAAAAGATAGCAAGTTGTGGAGGGCTACACGTCTTGAAGAGATAGGTCACATAGAAGAAGAAAATGAATTGCTGTTGATTGACAGTACTTTTTTTTCTAATCTTGACAAATCAGACTATATCAGATAAAAGAATTATAACAAACTTCGGACAAAGTCCATTGTAAATGAACAGTGAGTTTGTTCCCCATGAGGTGCTACATATTTGTAACTAATATCGAAAACTAAGAAACGCTCCGTAATTACCGAATTTATTATGAAGCAAATGCAAAATTAAAGAAACAAACAATTAATTATCTGCTCTTAACTTTCGAATAAGCAATAGCAACATTTATTAAAATTTGCAAATGAAGAACTTCCCCTCCCACACACACATACACTTTGTAAACCCCACATTTATTAAAATCCCACAACGACCACAACACATGGTTTAAAAATATTTTTTTGCATTTTCGGAAAAAAAATTGTTCCTCATCTTTTATTTGAACCAGCCAATATTCATTAAATTTTTGGCATTTTCATCCATCAAACTTTATATTGTTTACAAGAACACTTATACACCATTTACAATAGTCGAAGCAAAATCCTAGAAAATGACTAACATATCTGTCGAAATTGCTTAAAATGAATAATTTTGAATAACGTCTATATTCATTAATTCCAAAAATGAAAATACATAGAAGTTTGGTTAAAAACCAGCGGACATTCTATTTTATAGATTTCGAAACCATTATACATATGATTAATTTTAACTTTTTTTTCAGTATTAGCATATATATATATATTTATTTTATGGGTGACTTTCGTTGGATTTCACAATTAATTGTGATTATTTCCAAATTTATTTCCAAGTTATAAAAATTGTTATCGTACAAAAAAATTCGTTGCAAAAAATCACGTACAAAAATCGCCAAAAACCATCGCAGTAATGAAAAATTGGGAATCTAAATATTCAGAATTTCGGGTCCGGATCTGGCCACGAATTTTTTAATTTGCTATTAGAGTCGGCCCTAACCAAAATGGTTTAGGGCCGACTCTTTGGTCTCTAGGAGTAAAGTTGAAAAAGTGTGATAAAATGACATTCCCATGTATTGTGTAGAAGATGGGCTATAGAAAGTTAGTGTTGTGTCCCTTTCATTGAAAAAGCTTGACGCAGTGACACACTGAAAATTATTACCAAGTCATAAAAGATGTTATCGTACATGAATTTCGTCAAAAACAATAGCAGCAATGAAAACTTGGGAATCTAAAATTTCAGGATTGTGAGTTTTTAATTCACTCACGCAGTCGGCCTGATTCCAAAATGGTCTCTAGGAGTAAAGTTGAAAAAGTGTGACACACTGACACAGTGACATTCATATATATATATATATATATATATATATATATATATATATATATATATATATATATGGTCATCCCATAAGTTCTGTCCGAATTTTGAATAAAGAAAACAAGTTACATTTAATTACAAATTCAATCAACAATGTATTTTCCCTGATTATCTATGACTTCCTTCCATCTATTAACAAGCTTACTAATTCCATTACTGTAAAATTATTTTGGCTTTGATTCGAAGAACTCACAAAAGTCAGTTTAAACCTCTTCCTGTGTTACAAAAGCTTTTTCTTCCAAATGATTCTGCAAGCTACGAAACAAATGGTAGTCTGAAGGAGCAAGATCGGGAGAATAAGGTGGATGAGGAATTTTCTCCCAACCATGTTCCTCGATCTTTTGTGACGTGATTCTTGTCTTGATGAAACATCACCTCTTTTCGATTCACTAGAGCTCTAATTGCATATTTGAGCATTAATTGTTGCATTAGGTGGTAAGAATTCAAAGTGGATTATTCCTTGGCGATCCCACCAAATTGAAAGAACCTTTTGACCATGAAGTTCCCTTCTCGGCTGTGGCTGGGGTCCTTCCTTTTTACCTAGCCACTGTCTACGACGCTTAACATTTCGATAAAAGATCCATTTTTCGTTGCCAGTCACAAGTCTATCCAAAAAAGGTGAAACAAGTTGGCGAGAATGGAGAGAAGAGTAAATGTCAACTCGGGATTTGAGTTTCTTTTTAGACAATTCATGAGACACGTATTTCCAAGTTGTTGAAGATGACTATGAACAGTTGCATGGTTTGAACTGAGAACCACTGCCAATTCCTCAACTGATAAATCAAGATTTTCGTCAAGGGCTGCTTCAAGAAGCTTTTCATCAAACTCAACTGGACGTCTGGTTCGATCTTCATCTTCAAGGGTGAAATCTCCACCTCTAAATTTTGCAAACCATCTTCTGCAAGTTCTTTCATTCACACATTCCTCTCCATAAACTGAGTGAATGTTTCTAGCCGCTTCGGCTGCTGAGTTTCCTTTCTTGAACTCATAAATCATTATGTGCCTCAAATGATTCTTGAATGAATGGTGTAATGAGCACCAGGTCATGACTGTTGAACTCTCTGCTTTGGCAGAGAGGAACCCGGACGAAGCTTTGCCGAAGGGCAGGGTTTCGTCCGGGGAGGTAGACAGGCTCTGAACACGTCTAGGCGGGTTCAAAGGGTATATTTTTGTCCGAGCCTACGGACTCGGAGAAACCCACTTTAATCTCGGCCTCGTGCCACATATATTCCTCGTGGGTGGGATATTAAATACAATGATTCTTGGGTACTTCCATGTTATCAGGAACTTAATCAAACAAAATTTAATTTTATTGTTCTTTGAAATAAAATTTGATCAGTTTAAATTAATCTAAACATAAAAATAATGTACAGCTCCATTAGACATAATAAAATACTCTTTAAATTTCGTTCATTTTAACAAAAAGTTAAAATTTGGACAGAACTTATGGGATATATATATATATATATATATATATATATATATATATATATATATAATGAATGACTGTGTCACTGTGTCACACCTTTTCAACTTTACACTATATATATATATATATATATATATAGATAGATAGATAGATAGATAGATAGATAGATATACACACCGGATGATTTGGGTATATTGTGTGTATAAACATTCAAATAAAACTAAAATATATCTGTAAAATCACAATATGAATAAAGACAAATATAAATCATCTTATTGCCGACGCGTTTCATTCTCTGTTTCACTTTATCCAAACGTTGGTAAAATAAACTATGCCTTTTGTATTTACTGATTTCTTTTCTTAATTTTCCCTTTCTCTTCACTAAAGTTTTCTCATTCTCCTCTGCCCCAAGTAACCCTTTGCGTCTTCGTGTCAGTATTTTGGGATGAAATAATTAAAAAATAAAATAAAACAATACGAATAATATTACAATGGCCGTTAAGAACCTGGTTGGGAATAACATCAACTCGTGTAAATATCTTTCGCATTGACTGTCTCGATGACTACCGATGATTTAGTACCTGATGTTCACACACACACAAAATCATTTTATCATTTTCTTGGTTAGATTAAGCTTCTGGTATTGTGCATACCACATTTGGGAATGCACATACTATTATTTTTTTTATTTTGATGACCTCTTAGAAAAGAACGTTAACTCGACGTTTTAAACGTTTGCAGGATGGATTAATCCACTCCTATAATTGAAGTCATAAGTGCTTATCTCGCTTGTGAGAAGAGTCGAAGAATTTGACAGACATTGCCAATCCCATGGAAATCTTAGCTGCCATTTCGCAACAAACTATATGGTTTAAAACATTTCTTATTTGCCCGGATTTATCTTTTTACAGTGAGTAGACACTGGCATACACACATATTCTGGGATAAAAAAAAAAAAAACAACATCACAAAAACCAAAAACAAAAGTGTCGGGAAACTGAATGAGATCGGTTAGATTATGAGTCCGGAGAAAAAAAAATAAGTAAAACTCAAATCTCTCAAAATTTGCAATTCCCTGTTTGCACATAATTCAGGTTTTCCCCACGGTCCCTATTTATAATCTACGTTCGCGTTACACAGATGTTTTTTCGCTTTTTCATTCAAATTTCTAACATCCTCACATCCAAGTTTACGGCCATATCATCTTCAAATACCGTTTCTTTTGCGATCATCGAAATTAAAGTACGTTGAGTCTGGTCAGTGTCATGATCGGTGAATACTAGAAGATGTAAGCTTAGATGCATGGGTGCAATGGATAACAATTTGGAACTGGAAATCAGAAAGTCAAGTTCCAATTCGAGTCGGGTTCGTTGCATTCACTTACGAGTAAATAACACTGTCTATGGATATGGACTAAACACTATGACTTGTATCCGTAAAACATTATTATCACCCCAAATTTCTTTAAATAATATGGAAATGGCTAATAAGTCGTAAAACCATATACATATATCCTCACCTGTTGAGATGCGTTCGCATCGAAACAAAAATGCATCTTTGTCGTTAGTACTTGTTTGTCCGTATGTAACATCTGTAAATTATATATATATATATATATATATATATATATATATATATATATATATATATATAATAAAAAAACGGCATAAGGCCATAAGCTATACTAACGAAGTAACTCTTTTGAGTGCTAGTGGCACTTCCGCCTTGCTTGGGGTGAAATGCTTTAAAAATTATCTATCTATCTATCTATCTATCTATCTATCTATCTATATATATATATATATATATATATATATATATATACACACACACACACACACGTATATATATATATATATATTGCATGTATTCAAGTAAAGATTTGCTGTTGGTCAGTTTGCTATATAATGTATTGTTGCTCACTTTACTTTAAATAGGGATTGTTTGACATTTATATATATATATATATATATATATATATATATATATATATATATATATATATATATATATATATATATATTGTTGGTAATTCACTATAAATAGCTATTTTGGGGAAATTTACTATAAAGATATATTGCTGCTGATTTTAATATACAATGTATGTTTTTATACGTTCATAGTATTTTGTTTTTTGTTTCTTTTTTGTGGTGGGGAGGGTATGTTCACTATTTACGCATAGATGCGATTCTAACAGGTGCTACCACCCCGTATCAAAATGTACCTGATAACAACAGCAAGTAAGAGATCGTTCTACGCTCATCAAAACCCACGATTTCACGATGAATGGACTTGTTGTCGTTTATCGTCATACCCAGGACACTGCTGGGAGGTGAAAAATATTGGCAAATCTCGCCTCATGAAGGGCTAACTCGTAATGCTACCTACGAGTGTCGACGAAAACTGTTCGTCTATCTCAAAACGCTTTTATTTTTATGTAAGTAATGGTCATACAAAACAGTTCCGATCTTTATTTCGTCTGTCTAACTCCCCCCATCCCCGTTAATGGCTAACACGTTTAAAACTTGCAGAAAGAATCCTCTCAAAAACGAAACTGATCTTCCACTTTCAGCTAAACTTAATTTGCTTGGAAGACGTACGCGGGAAATGGATTAACGGCACATTTTGCATCAGTAAAATCTTGCGAATGTTTCGTAGATTGGAAGTAATTGACAACTTCGGGGGTTTCCTCAATGAACCAATCTCAACAATGTTTGATATATAGTCATTCGTTTTTTAAATAGAAAGAAAAAGTTATTAGCATTAGCAGAATTCAAGTGGCCCTTGGAAAACATTTTATCTCAGGGTCGGCATTTTTATATACTAGTAGTATCCTTGAAATTATCAGTTATTTTCTTCGAACTTTCGGATGTATCTTGATCCTTAATCAAAAATAGTTTCAATAGAAATATTTTATGAATTTAATCCGATAGTATCACTGGCTGTTTGGTCAATGAATATCGAATATTTCCTCATATGGAAACAGCTGAAATTAACATTACTATTATTTGCGGCTTCAGGAAACGACTATTTAGGAAGAGATTCCATATATGCTGCGTGTATGCCTATAGGAGATGGGATCCATAAAGGTTTGTGTCCATATAAGTGTAAGAGATTAGACGTGTGAAACGAAGAAAGTAAATAATCTTCAAACACGTCTCTACAAATTTAAATAGATTTTATTATTGAGTATTTGTTGTCTTTCAAATTGAAAGAAACGAATTACAAAAAACCTTTCCGAAACAAATTCAAACAAAAATATTTTCTGTTTCTTTCTTTACAATACAAGCGGATTAATTTCGTTGGTGTATATATAGAGAGAGTGTAACGTATTTACGTTGTTTTATGAATGTGCGTAATTTTGTATTAGTCAGAAAGCTGTGTCAAAGCTGCTAATATCTATTTTGACAATACCTCGGTTCATATTTTCTAAATGTGCTTAATTTACATCGATAAGCGTTTGTAATACAGTATACACGAATAAATATGTGAAAGGTTTTGAGAATACAGCTTGTCCACAACAACGAACAACCGACCCTGGTCAAAGATTTACGGAAAACCTGAATACTAGTAAACTAACTTAACATCACGAATATCCATAAGAAACATTTAGGCAATAGAAATCTAAAATTTAGCTTTTCTGAACTGAATTTATTGGTTAATAAATATTTTCTCAATTTTTAAATATCTAATTTTAAGAGGGAAAATATTTTTGATCGTTTCCTGAAGTGAGCCTACAAATTTTGTTGCAGACGATAAGCATATTTCTCTGAAAAATTCAAATGTCTCAACGCAATTACAATTAAGGTCGCTGATTGGTTAATATTGGTTGAAATTCAGATTGGATCTTAAAATATGCGCAAAAATGAGTTAATATCGAGTTTCAGTAATATTACTTAAATCTATTAGATGTTTCTACATTTCTTCACTTGGATTAAAATAAATGTACGACTGGTAAACGAAAGGTCTACCGATTTGATTTTCTTTCTCCAAAGCTGACAGTATGCAGGTTTGGGAGGTCTTCCACCCGTTAAAAGTGTTGCTGATCATAAAGCGAGCTTAATATTACTGTACAAGTTGAGATCAAATTTTAAAGAAGAGAGCTTAGTATAAGACACTTGCATTTGGTTTCTTGCAAGATATTTTATTTAACTAGGCTTAGTAGCGAGCAAGCATGTTCACTTTGTGCCCTGAGGATAATACGTCCCTCAAATGACATTTTGAGGATACACGAGAGATATTTGTAGTAGAGTATACGATCAAATCGTTCCTGCTCTCCATGCTTTACTTTTGAGGGAGATAATTTTAAATATCACATTATTTCGGGACGTAGGTGATCAAAGATTTCAATAAATCCCTTTTGTTTATTATTTAATAACTATCATGTATTCTTGGTTATGTCAGTGCAGCTATTTCCTGTTGCCTGTTCTATAGCATCGAATTCAGTCTTCTTTTAGACTGGATTTCAACCACAGTTAGAGAACCCACTACACACTGCTGTTTATCCCACATTCAGAAATTTTCCAACTATATTAGAACGAAAGTGAAAACAGGATTTATTTCAAAATTCTCAAATATTCTATGGCAAAATCATACTGATATATCTGAAGATCTTTACTATTCCCTAGAAATTTATCTTTTTGAACAAAGGTTTGTAGCAATGAATACGATCAAAACAAAAATTTTCTAACAACATCAGAGCGATAGTGAACACAGGATTTATTTTAAAATTCTTAAATATTCCATGTCAAAATCATCGTGATATATGTGAAGATCTTTACTGTTCCCTAGAAATTTATCTTTTTGAACAAAGGTTTGTAGCAATGAATATGATCAAATTAAAATGTCATGTGTAGCCATTAACTGAAAATGATGTGCGTGTGTCTCTGAAACAGTTTCCAGAAGTGATTGATATACTGAAATGAGTCCGGATTACTTATCTTCTCTATTGAAGGAGATAATGAACAGATACTAAGGTTATGTTATTGTTGTAGAGTAGTTTTCACAATGGAGGCTTGTATTTAACTAAGTCGTTCTAAATTAGTTTCGACGTACAAAAACGTTAGGAACTTGAAATAAGAGTTAATGACGCAGCCATCTAGTTGTGATGGTTGATACTTCAATGTCCGACATCGACTGACTCACTCAACATCACTGAGCTCAATTGAGCTACTACTACTTATTATGTGTGGGGGAGTCTATTAATAATAGAATAGGTACGTTCAGGTATGACAGTTATCTGGTTTATAATGTCCATTCATTTTATAACATATTATTCTCGAAAAAAAACAATCGACCAGAACAAAATGATTATGTGGGTAGAAAATAAATCTTTAATACTAGACTGGCGGTGAGATCTCAACGTTTTACACTTGAGCCAGTATGATGTAGTCGTAACT
>CAHIKZ030005032.1:0-25000 GCA_903632075.3 Acanthosepion pharaonis | reverse complement strand
GTATATATATATATATATATATATATATATATATATATATATTTTTGTGGATTTTTTTATCCTGTTTTTTTTGCCTAATATATAATGAAACTATTATCAACTTATATGATTAATAATATATATTTTTTATTGATATTTATAGTTTTAGAATTTTCGTTTTAATATTAAATAATATTATTTTAAACATTTTTTATCTTTGTATATTTGCTCCCTTAAGTTATAATTCGATAAGTGGTTAGCATTTATTTAAGTCTGAAATATTTACTGGTTGTGATTTCTCAATGTCTATGCAATTGTCTGTGGATGTATGTATGTGTATATATCGATGTCTATGTGTATGTAGAGTGTATTCACATTTATCTGTATGTGTATAAGTGTTAGTTTCCACGTCTCCTTTTTTCATAAAGGGCTGTAGAGAGGTTCATGTATTCCCACACCTCTCCTTTTTTTAGTGTGTGTGTATGTTTGTGTGTGTATGTGTGTGTGTGTGTATGTGTGTGTGTGTGTGTGTGTGTGTATGTATGTGTATCTAATTATGTCTGGATGCTTATGTATTATAATCTGATTGTGTTTTTGTTGTGTCACACGTGAGTTTAAGACCATATTCACAAACTTTAAAATAAAAACGGAAAAGAAGGAAAAGAGAAAAATATATATACATGTATTATCAAATGACCGGATGTATTGTAGCGTCTGGTCTTCTCGAACGTAATTTCAATGAAGAAATGAATTGAATAAACACATATATATTTTTTCTTTTATCAATAATTTTATAGTTTTTAAACTTAATAGTGATTAAATTTGGTTTTTAAAAATTGCCAGTTTTTAATTTTAATATTAAACTTTATCATGTAAATTTATAATTATTAGTTAGTATAAATTATTTTTAATATTACACGTATTTAAAGATATGAATAGCTATTAGAGCAGGATTTCGTTGTCAAGCTTTTGAATCTTTCTATACTTCGTTTTGATTGGTTATTCTAGCTTTTTGTAACAATGTTTCCCCCAGTGTAGGATCGTTAATTAATCTGAAACTTTTAAAACCATTTATTTTATTTTCTTTTCAACATCATCACTTGATAAGACACAGAGTGTGTTGAAACAAAATGGCTATTTTTGTAGTGATTTTATAACATACTTATGTTATAATTTTTTTTTTTTAAAAATAATTATATCTGCTCTACTTTGTATTGAGCACTCTTTTTAAGAATAGTAATTGTTGGTTATTGAATTCATTCCGTGTATACCAATTATATACTTTTATATATATATATATATATATATATATATATATATATATATATATATATATATATATATATAGGGTACATTTGGAAACTGAAAAAGTTATAAAAATGTAAAAGATGTAAGCTTAAAATATTCGCGGCCTTGGTGTTCTTTGGCGAATGTCGCTCTGTTGATTGTACACATAAAACTTGTGTAATTCTGCACCCGAGTGGAAAAAGTGGCATCACTTCTTAACTAAATAATGTACAGAAAACAAATGAGTTTATTTTCCCATACAATTATAGCTACTAGAATATTCACTTAAGATTATGTTTCATATATTTTGCCTTTTTTTCGCGAAAAACCAATGATATCCACACTTATTACTAACTGTTTATCCACTAATCATTTTTTTGTTCCTTCTTAATCCTTGAACGGTGGAGTAACCGCTCGGATTGAGGAATCGGAGAGCCGAGTTCGAATTCGAATTGCAGTCGAATTTATTGCATTCATTTACGTGCTAATACCTTTGGGGTAAGTATGGATCCATGTTTCCTACCCCAGCTAAGGATAAATAAATAGGCCAGACTAGACCTTATAGCCTTGGTTGGCATCCAGGCTAGGGGAAGGATTACTCTGAATTAAAACCACCTTCTGCTTTGTAATGTCTTCTTTGTAAGTTTCTAAGGGGCGCAGTTGCCTCAACATCCAAGGTGCAAAAGGGAGCGATAAACCACTGCATTGTTCTGCCCAAACCACAATTGTGAGATGGAGGTGAGTGGTGACAACAGTGGTCCAAAAATGCGCTGCCCAAATAAATGATGATAATGGATCCTTGAAGGATCTACTTTTAGTTCCTGGCTCTAGTACTAGGCAGAAATGGTATGTGCTCCGAACTCGGGAGATGCTGAATATAATGGATATTCTCCTGAATTCCATCATACGTCAACAACAGATTCAATCATAGACAAAACCTAATTCGCTTAAAAATCTCGTCCAAAAAATCATTAGGTTTGGCGTTTCTTTCCAAGTGACGGAAGCATTGACCATACCAACTCTAATTGTTGGGCTCATTTTAACAGAGGATGATGTGCCAAAGATAGTTTGCAAAACAAAAACTCGGCGAGAAATTCAGCTAATCACAACCCCTCAACTTTTATATTATTCATAAATTTCATCTTGATAAAACCTTCCTTTATATCTGATCGTAAAAATTATTATTATGAAAATGACGTGTTTTTTAATTGTTAGCAAGAAAAAAATAACGAGGAATTCATAGAACGTTTGGCGGGAAAACTAAAAACACGAACGTAATGCTTCTTACTGAAAATGGATGTCGCTTTCCTTTTACACAACCGGAGAAACATGATTCCTATTCTTCAACTTGAAAAAATATTGCCTTGGTGATATGAAACCAAAATCCAAAGATGTGCTAACGCAGTTTGGGAAGCTTACGTCCATGTCATATAGAAACAACGGTTCTCGTACGAATTTAAGCAACGTTGAAGCTTATCAGTAACTAGATGGAGGGTCGCTGGAGAATACCATGTGCTGCAAATTGAATATACGGGCGATGTAATGTATAAAGGTTCGGAATGAAAAATCTGTCGAAAATTTCTTCGATTCAATGGTAATCAAAGTTAGTCCGGCAGTAAGTAATTGCGAAACACGGTTAGTCTAGCGTCCCAATTTTAAACACGGATCAAATAATAGAGAGAAGAGCGCGCATGACAACTCCGTTCGCGTAACGTCCTTCTCAAAAAATAAAGATAGGTGAAAGGAAGAGAAGGCAATCCTTAAATAACAAAGAGAAGACCTGCGCAACCCACCCTTCCGGTGACAAAAGACTACAAAATGAATGCCCTGGAGAAGCCTCGCTTTGATAAACTAGAATCCGTCAATCACTCAGTTTCTATGTCCGACGGCCGGCCCATAAGAACAGGTAATTTCACTTATTTTTCCACAAATCGGAGAAATGATTTCTAATTCCAGTCAGTTCCGTTATATTCTCTTGGGAAAGTTATGAATCCGCCTCTTCTTCTCCCAGCTATAGGTTAAATAGTAAGACCTATCAGAAAACCATCATTATGCTAAAAAATTCTTACAATCCGAAAATGTGTTTCGAATGTAAATAAACTCAAAAAGATATATAAACTGTTAAGAAACAGTCAATAAAAGTAATTTGAAATTTTCTCAATGAACACAATTTTAATAATAATATTGGTTTTATAGGAGCTGGTTTTACACCAACAAATATCAGTTGCAAATGTGGAATTATGAATTTTCTGTGAACAAAATAAAGTACAGACTGCTTTTTAGCATTTGCAAATTGCATAAAAATGAACTTCCTCTGAGACATTATATTCAAGAAAGAAATATTCCATTTCTTTCGAATAATTCCTATAGTGGTCTATAAGGAACAGTAATTTCTGACCCCAGCTAAAAACTTGATTTCCATCCGAAATTCAAACGCATTTATTGCACCCGTACGGAACTTCATCGGTTGCCCGAAACCATAATTGACGATCTCAGATCAACATTAGGGATATAGAACGGAGAAGTTGACAATTGGAGGCGAAACTGACAAAGGTCAATTGAGTTTGAAACTTTACCCAGTCAGTAACTCAGTTTGGGTCCCAGCTGCAAACCGATTTATACGTTTGCACATAAGCAAATATAATTTTATTGGCCCACAGAAGAAAAGGACCTTTAAATGATTGTGAAACATATTCTCTTATAAAATTATCTAATGTGATTTGATATTGAATGTAAACCATTAAATTTGAATGCCCTAACCACGACGTTTAAAATAATTAATTAACGTTCCTTTCTAATGAAGATGCTGCAGAAAAACCGTTTGCTGTTAAAAGAAATTCTTAAAATTCGTATCAGTTCCGAAAAAGGAGACCTGATTATTAAAATTTTGTCCTGTTCCCCATTTATATTTGTCTTCCAAAGAAATTACGGAAATTATTGATTAGAAATCTTCATTTTACCCAATAATGGCATCAAATATGGCGAAGAAAATTTTTTGACCAAATAATTTAATATGAACTTTAATCCGTGTCAGTCTTAAAGTGTTGAGAAATTCCTAAAAGTTCCTGATGCTTTTATTTTATATCTATCGATGTGAGACACGTTGAGGTTTTATTTTGCTCAAAAATTCGGACCATGACTCGAAAAAAAATCAGATTTTAAGAGGATGATATGAATTCAATTTTAAGTTGAAACATTTTTGCATCAATGTCTTTGTGTCTACGTATTTCCAAATTATCATTTCTTTTTCAATTTTCTTGAGGAATATTAAATTTTCTTTTGTGTTACACGCAATTATATTTATTATTAAATACTTCAAAATAAATTTGACATGTAAATACATTCTACTTGTTTATTGAATGAAAGAAAATGCCCATTTACCTTTGATTTTATTTTATTTTTTCGGGTTTTGACAAATTGGTTTACAGTGGGTGTAAAATTATGGTTGAAATAAAATCAAATGAAATATTATTCGATCAAGTTATGTGGCAGAACTCAAAAATAGACACTCGGGGTAATTGCAAAAACAAAATCGTAAAATTTCTCTTTTTTAACATTTTTTTTTTCTTTTTTTACTGAAACGGAATCCAGATGTGTTTTAATCATGTAAAGAATAATATTTTCTTATTTTATGAGTTATAATAGTCTGGAAATTTGGCTCATTTGTCTTTGACATTTCCTTAGTTTAAAGGTTATACTACTTTTTAGGTTCGGTGAGGAGGAGGAGGAATAATGGATAGAAGTTCGGATTGAGGAATCGGAGAGCCGAGTTCGAATTTCAATCGAATCCGTTACATTCACTTACGTGTTTGAATCCTCTACTTCTCCTGGCAATCTACTGAGGGAAAAATCTGCACCTTCAGTCATGTATTGAAAGATACATGACCGCCTAAGTATTTATCACGCATGGCACATAACTGAACTGTGCAAGTATTAGCACGTACGATTTTCGGCAAAGGAGACAATGACCAGAGTATCTTAAAGTTTGTCTTAAGTGGCATAACCCCACAAAAATATTTTGCCTTTTTTCAGTTTCCGCTTTCCTTAATTTTTAATACGCATAAATGGATATAGATATAAAATTTTATGATTACTTATATTAGCCATGAGTATATATTTACTTCTTCTTCTTCTTCTTCTTCTTATTATTATTATTATTATTATTATTATTATTATTATTATTATTCCTCTGAACTGAATACTGTTATTGCAAAAACTGATAGCCTAAAAAAAATCTTCCAGAAATACCCTTGTCGAAAGATTTGGGCGAAAATTATTCTCTGTTATCTCTCCTCTATATATATATATATATATATATATATATATATATATATATATATATATATATATATATATATATATATATATGTATGTATGGTGAAAACTTATCGGACCGGCCAACTTGAGAAAATCTCACAAAACGTTCAGGCATATTTTAGGAACGGAGAATATTTTTTAGTTTTCACTTATTTTTATGGCATCCCTTCTAGAATAAATATGGAAATCAAATATGTCAGCAACTCTCTGATAAGCCAACATTAATATCATCTGAGAACGTATTTCCTTGTATGCATCTTGAGAGAAAATAAAACGGCAACATCCAGAATATGCGTATCAATTGACTCAAGATTAAATTCGTGTACGAAATAACGTTGGATCCCATAAACAGATCAATACTTACACAGCTTCCAAAATAAGTTGCAGAAACACCATGTCAATACAGTGCCTTCTCATTTTGTCCTATGTTTAATATGGAATAATTCTGGCGATTGTCCAGACCAGAAAAGTTGACGTGCATCATATACAGCATGTTGACTTAGATGGTCTTCAAGTGGGCGGTCATTATCCTGTGACATAAGCGTATAAACTTCTTACGTCAGCAAGAGTTTGAATATACCTTCTACATGTACATGTTCGCTGTTAAACCTTACATTCATACACAACGAAGATGAGCTTGGCTTGTAATTCTTTGGCGCTCCAACCCTTGAAGCCAAAAGATGTAGAGTAGCACGGGTTTCATAAGGCAGGTATTATCCTGCTGTAATAAAGTGTAAAGTTTACTTTTCTCGTAATTTGAGAAGAGGGGTTTGAATGATATTCTGAACTTACACGGAGCTGTTCATCGTTACATCCACAAATGCTAGTGATACATGTTAACACCCAAACATGGTACCAGAGATTGAGCCGTGTATGTCCTGAGCGAATAGAACCTGCAAATTTTGAGCGAATACCCAACATATCTTGAGCGAATATCCAACATGCCCTGGGCGAATACCTTCTTAAATACGTCCTGCGCGCAAATATGACCGTCACATAGTATTAGGGAGTGTCAGTTGATCCTATGTTCGAGTCCTGCTGCAAGGTAGTGATTTCGAATAGTCCGTGTTGACAATCCTGTGCCATAATCTTTCCTGCCTTCTACTACAACTGCCATTACAATGTACCGGTTTTCGGGCTGGGATTGAAGCATGTAGTTTATTTTTCAACTTTATACCGCGTTTTTCTCTTCGGGCAGTTCAAAGCTTTTTTGGGAAGCCTAGTCCCGGGTTCCAGGCCTGGGGAAGCACTTTCCTCGTTGCACTAAAGAAGAGTTGGTAGACAGCTTGATAGTGGTCGAGGTGACTGGATAATTTTGGGCTTTCGCCCCGCTATATCCTCAATCCTTACCCCTTGCAATAACAGTAAACCTCTACGTTGTGTGGCTCTTGTGCATTGTAATGGCTGAACTTTAGTAATAGAAAAAAGTTCAGAATCAGCATCTTGCATCAGCGTGTTGCAATAACATTATCCTTTACTGTATATGTCGCCGTTCCTCTGGCTCTCCTTATCTGTGTTTGCCTCTCATTTAATCCGTTCAACTGGCTTTGATGTTTTCTTAAACCGTTCAACTGCGACTTAACATGAACCAACCAGGCGCAGAGAACGCTGATCAATAATCAATTTATCGACAAATAGTACAATCCTTCTAAGGTGAATTACCATCACCGATTGAGGTGACCCGTTGTATTTATTGCGAATTTTCCTAATACTGTTTGCATATTGTCAAGAAAGTTTCCTATACGTTAGACAACGCGGCTTGATTAAAATCCTATTCGAGCCAGATTTATAGACAGAATGGGTGAGACCCTAGGAAACGGGAAATATTATTGCATACATTTGGTAATTCTTGAGTAATTCTTTCCTGTAGCATTGAAAGAAGTAATGGTATTTTTGCTATATATTTAGAGATTCTTGAAAAAATCCAAAGAATAATTTGCAATGTTATTTGTCCTGACCTGGTATGTCATCCGGAATGTAGCTTCTCTGTGCCTTATCAATAAATAAGTCCATGCTAAATTTTCTGATAAATATTCCTCTACGGTACTTAGACTTTAAGAAATTAACCGCAGTACTAGACTGCCATCGAGCGGACTGGGAAATTGTCTCATCCTTACTCCTATGGCATCCTTGTCTTCTCACGAAGATTGACTTTCCCAAACATCATAGCTCGGGGCTCAGGTTTGGATATTAGGGATCTGAGGACAGCAATAGAGGACAGTGTGGAAAGGGATTGACAATGGAGTTCCGACCAACCATAGAGAAGTCGAAGGATAATGATGATGAGATTGGTGGCAAGGTGTCATCCTTTTTACGGATGAAATGGCTAGATGTAACCGTAAGTTCTATGCTAACAGTTTCTTCTATCGCACTTTTTGCTTTCTAGCCAACTTTGATCTTCAAAAATTTAAATGCAGTATCAATCGTTATCTTCTGTCTTCTTAATTCCTGTACTTTTATTGTTGTTCTGTTGTAGCATATCTACGGACGATAATGAGTATGCACCCATTCATATAAATATAGTAGTAAATACAACATGTTGGCCTGCAGTTCGAGATTCGTCTCCAGCTGTGATAGGTGAACTCTCTGTCTTCGGGAAGAGAGGGACCCAGACGAGGCTATGCCGAAGGGCAGAGTCTCGTTTGAGGGTGGTAGACAGCTACCCGACACCGTTTTTTACGGGGTCTACAGGGAATTTTTGCCCGAGTCTACGGGCTCGGAAACCACACGTTAAATTCAGCCTTGTGCCACATCTTACCACGTGGGGTAGTTGGCAAATACCCTGAAGTTGCAGATTTGCTTCCGGCTGTGCTGGTCAAACTCTCTGCCTCCGAGGTTATGTCGAAGAGCAAAGGCTCGTCTCGGGAAACACATACCCGACCCCGTTCTATACGAGGTCTACGGGGAATTTTTGACTGAGCCTACGGGCTCGGGAACCCCACATTAAATTTGGCCTTGTGCCACATCTGACTGCGTGGAGCATTTGGTAGATACCGTGTGGAGTTGGAGATTCATTGTGGAATTCACTTGACTCACTTCTAGCAGTTGACTACTACTTCTACGCGCCGCTGGCGAATCTTATATGTGTTGTTCTTGTCCTAAGTATTATCGTTCATTACCAACCTTCGTGTGGTTATTCTATTCAGTAACCTTTCCTAGGTTAAAACACCTTCAGAGGGTTTTTCTCCTATTCTGTCCCATTCAGTAAGTCCCAACGTCTTAGTGACTTTATTACTTTGCTTGGGGTTCAATGATCGCTAACTGTTTTTTGTCGACTTTCTTTTATATTTGCAACGTCAACTTAGTTGTGTTACTGTACTGTTCTTTATTTCGAAGATTCAGTTGTATCTGATAACCTTTACAGTGAAACTTTATTCTTAGTTATTCCAGAGTAGTGTAATATGAACCTAATTCTTACAGTTATTTCATACGAGAAATGCAAGAGGAAGGCTGGTGAATAGAGCTGCCAACGTGTTGTATGGGGTGAAACACCAAAGAATTTCGAAGGAGATTTCATGTATCATGAATTCTACTCGGTCGTTCTTTTTTTGTGTTTTTTTTTGTTTTTTTTTTGTTTTTTTTTTTCAGAATGTTTTCTGTCACCGCAGACTTATTTTGTGAAAAGTAGCCTACTGTGAAAATCATTGGTCTAACATTATAGATTTCGCTTTATTTTTTAGACATCAAATTCTAATTTATTTTTCCTTAAACTATCAATTATTTTTGTTTATATCTTTGTTTTTTTATTTCGATTTAGTTGTTGAATAAATAATATTAATTTCTTTTTTTTATGAATATCTATACCAATATTCTGTCATATTTGCATGCACGTTTCTGGCATTTATTTTTTAATAAAGCAACTTTTCTTAAAGCCGACGTGAATCACATGGTGTGTTTTTTCACGCCAAATTTTTTTTACTCTTAATTCCTACTTGTTATCTTGTTTTGTTTTTTTTTACTCTCCTAACTCAGCGAGTGTGTGTAGGACGCGGCTTGGCGCAGTTGTAGCTCAGTTGCTGTGGGAAGCAGACGCCAGGTGACTATCCATTTTCGGAAAACCGAGCTGACAAACGCAGAGTTAAGAGGAAGTCGTAAGATGAAATAAATTCAAAACATCGCAGCAATACCCCCACACACACACAATCGGAAGCATTTTTTTCTTACAGTCGGAAACATTTCTTTAAAGAAAGAAAACTGGCGAAATATTTCGCATCTTAGAAAAAATATTTGAAATAAATAAGTATATAAATATATGTAATATATAATATATATAATAATATTGTATATATACATATGTATATATATAACTATATATAACTATATAACTATATATATATATATATATATATATATATATATAACTATTTGAAAAAATATGTATTTTTGAACCGCATGAAAATACGTGAAATAAATATATATGATAAAATATTTAAGACACCAAATATGATAAAACTATTTAATGCAGGTCTTATTGATTGATTTATCTGTACAAAGATCGACTCTTGTACATCAATTGTTTTTACTCAACGAAAATATTAAGTTGGTCAGAAATTCTTAACTCACGAGATGAAAAGAAAACAACAATTTTTTGAAGCAACACCAATATTTATTCTTCAAAATAAAAACCATCATTCTCGACTATCTTCAGCCAGTGATCAGCCAGCACCCGAATATGTCCCTCCTTTAAATAAAAAAAAATCTTTAAACAAACTTCATCAAAAGTGTTGAATCGCTAATCGCGGAGGAAGTGTGTCTTTGAGGGAAATAAGCCATAAGTCACTCGAAGCAGCATCGGAACAGAATGGTGGATGTAGAAGTGTCTCACCACCATCCATTGATTTAAACTTCTCATTAGGTAACATGGCAGTGTGTGGCCTCGCATTGTCTTGCTGAAAACAAAGCCCAAACTCGATTAATCAAAGCAGGACAGTCCTTCTTTAGTTTGTCGAACACGCAGTCTATCTGATGGCAGTACAGTTTAGCGTTGATGGCACGACCGTGTGGAAAATGTTTGAAATGCAGTATTCCTCGAAAATTCTACCAGACAGAGCTCAAGATTTGTAGTTTTCTTTTAAACTTTCTAACCAAGCGAGTATAATAATGCTTGGACGTGATTAAGGTTTACATGTTGTAAATGCTGTTTCAAAATTATGGTTTTATTTTTCTATCCTTGGGCAAAATAATGTATGCGATTTTTTTTATCTGTTATTTTTATAACCTGGGGAGGGTTATTGGAAAGAATAATCACAGGAAGGTTGGTAAATGAACGATACTGCTTAGGACACGAACAACACATATAAGATTCGCCAGCTGCGCGTAGAAGTAGTAGTCAACTGTTAGAAGTGAGTCAAGTGAATTTCACAATGAATCTTCAACTGCAGGACACCTACCAACCGCCCCACGCGGTCAGGTGTGGCACAATGCTGAATTTAATGTGGGGTATCCGAGACCGTAGGCTCGACTAAAAATTTCCTGTGGACCCCGTATAAAACGGGGTCGGGTATGTGTTTCCCGAGACGAGACTCTGTCCTTCGACATAGCATTGTCTGGGGATTCTCTCTGCTTAGAGGCAGAGAATTTAACCAGAACAGCTGGAGACGAACCTCCAATTGCAGGATATTTATTGTATATAAAATACAATTGTGGTACAAGGCCAAAATGGGGAGGGGTTGTAGCTGGTCGTCACTCACTATCCTATACCTAGCTAATCTGATTCACGACCCTAAACACATTACAGTGTGCACATTCACCATAAGAATTCGTCCGACACCATTCAATCCTCCATCCACCATAATACCGGATCCTCCTACAAAACGCACCCTCGTGCCTTAACAATTTAATGATAATATATATATATATATATATATATATATATATATATATATATATATAATTCTAATGAAGAATGAGAGGGGAGGAGATGAACCCAATAATAAAACTAAAACTCAACACAAAGTAAACTAAACATAACTGATGCTAGTAGGGCCCGTCCAACCCTCAAAACGGAGAGGCCGCTGTATTCTGCCCATTAAACAAAATACGAATCTGCAATTGTATTTACTGCTGTATTTTAGGGACATACCGATTTTCGCCCGTAAATATGCAACAACAGTTAATAAAATACGTTCCTTTATATAGTATTCTGCTTTTCTCCTATTTTGTTTTGCAGATATGCTTCCTTATTGACAAGTTGTATGTATCAAATCTCTTGGATCCTGGTATTATTATGCAATAGAATTGTTTCGTATCAGTTGACTGACAGTAAGCATGGTGAATATTTCTAAAAGGATTAAGTTACTGAATCCTCTGTTTCTTAAACAGCCTCGTCAGTCCCAGAACTTCATGCATGGCGTCCATCACATTCAGATTGTTTAAAACTATCACTCGTATGAAATCGTATTTTCACTATTTACATTTTTCGTAGTGTTTTCCTCATCTTTGTTGTCATATTCACGACATTTAAGCCGTTGTACGCTCCGGTCTTCTTCAGGTGATTTGTTGGAATTTCGAACAGAACACTTTATTTAGTCCACTTGGTAGATTGTTCTAGTTCCACATGACATGCATTGTCTGGATATATCAGTTTCACATGGCCCAGTGGGTAAAAGCGCTGTTTGAAGTAATCAAGTGACTTGACCCAAAGAGTTTTGAGTTCAATACTTGGCCACAGCAGTGGTGTACGAAAACTTGAAGAATTGAATTACTGAAGGAAATAACTGAAATTGAGATATCCAGAAAAGGCATGGAACATGGAACTAGAACAATCTACCCCAGTGGACAAAAGAAAGATTTCGGTTTGTAATTATTCCTACGTATATCCCCTGAAGAAGGCCGGAGCGTACAACGCCGAAATGTCGTGAATATGACAACAGTGATTATGAAAATAGTTCGAATAATGTAGATAACGTAAATACGATTTCATACGGACGATAGTTTTGAACTATTAGAATGCATGAAATTGTGGATTTGACGAGACTGTTAAAGAACCCGTGTATTCAGTATCTAAGTATTCATTGGACTAAATAAAGGGTTCGGTTTGAAATTCCAACGTATATACCCTGAAGAAAGCCAATACGTACAACAGCCGAAACTTCGTGAATATGAAAATAAAGATGAGGACAACAGACCGAACAATGTAAATAACGTAAATTGTAACAAAACCTCATCTCCAAAATATACACAGATGTATACGATCGTTTTTGTTTTGTTTATGCTTTTGAATATCAATGATTAAAAATTGCTTCTAGAGAATAAAACCTTTAAGTCTTAAGATTAACCTTAATCAGAACCTATTGAGGTATCCTCTCTAATTGTTTTCTCGGCAGACACATACAAGGAATATGAAAATTCTGAAAAGATAACGGTAGGCGTATCCGGAAAAAGGCAACACCAGCCCCCACCCGGAACTGTAATTTTTCAGAGCTACATTTCAAGTAAGCCATTATTGACAGCACAATATCAGTTAGGGGACATCAGATGGATTAGAGAACATTCCTTCCTAACACTCTACAAACTGGGGTCTATATACGCACAAATCAGTCAGTTATGTGCCATGCGTGATACACGCTTAGGCGATCATGTATCTTTCGATAACTTTTCTTTCTACGACCAGTTGTTGTTAGACCATCCAAAGTCTATCCTGCTATTTACCCATAGCTGGTGGGGGGGTGGAGAAGAAGAAGAGGATTCATACCTTTCCCAAGGGTATTAGCACGTAAGTGAATGTAATGGATTTGACTGGAATTCGAGCTCCAATACTTCACCGTGTATCCTCAGAAATAGCTTTGCTAAATAACCAAATCACATTACTTGAAGACTTCCAGCAACGGCAACAAATAAAATGGGTAATTAAGATAGAAAATAATGATATAATTACGATGCTGACTATTCACGCTACCTTAAACAAATGATTTGAAATGAAATTCCCCATTAACACTACCTATTCGAGCAATGAATGTCGAAAGTTATCTGAATGGAAACGGTTAAACTCATTAATACTGCTACGCTAACCAAATATCGCGGGTCTTTATTTGAAGACATGTCGTTATATTTCAATGCTTTATTTTCCAATTCACTTTCGCTAATTTGCCGTGAAGCAACTGTAAGGAAATTCCTTGTTTTTTATGTCACCACACCCAACACCTAATTAAACTGCCGTAATATTCAAAGAATTTAGAACCATTCCAAATAATGATTGGCAGCACTCGATCATGGTTGGTATTAATAACGACTATTTTTCTTGTTTTTTATTGTTCTAAAGTCAATTTTATTCTGATTTTTTTTTCAGCGTAAGATTTAAGCTCTTGCGTCGAAGGAGAAATAAATTATGATTCACGGGCGAGGTTACACGTCACATAATTTAATGAGTTGTGATTTGCGGTGTCCACCTCATTAAATAAGATTCGCCTAAGGTAAACTGTTTTTTTTTGTTTTTTGGGTTTTTTTTTAGCTTGTTTTTGTTGATATAGCAGGTTTTCGTCTCACCACATGGGTAATCATGGCTCCCCACAAATTCTGGCCTTTTGCTGGTAGAATTGTTTACATTATTTCTTTTTAAAATACAGCATCTTTAACATAATTTTGTTGGCTGTATCTACGAGATTTCAACTCTTGTTATGTTAATTATGTTGGATTTTGTATGTAGCACCCAGTGAGGATAGTGATCACTATTCAGTAGTAATATTAAGTTAGATTGGTTGATTTTACGACAGGACAACACTTGTTGGCCTATTTAATGTCAAATGTTATATGTGGCACCCAGTGTGAAAATCGAATTCACTAGTAATGGTCAACCAGAAAAGCTTTGCCAAATATTATCTCACGCCGAGGTGACTTGTTTGAAATAAGTTTATTTTCTCCTCCTAATTTAAAGGTCTCTTGAAGCCGAAATTTCTGTCTCAAAAGAATGAACTAGCGATTTTAATGTACTTTTTATTGTATTGCTTCTCGCCGGAGTTCACTTACCATAGTCATGATCAAGATATCTTCTTTTTTTTTCTGCTAAACAACGGAATTGTAGCTGCTGTGAAGGCTTTACAGTACCTTGTACAATTGTGAGAAGCACGTTAGTTTCGCTAAATAGTATAGAGTACATTATTTTTCATTTGATATTTGTTGTAATATGCTACTAGTTTAAACGTTTCTTTTTTTTTTTTTTACTGTAATGATTACGCTCTACAAGGCACGGGACCACTCGAGGTAGAGTAATACGTTAGCAATTTATGCCGATACGAGCGGAAGATAGCGGTTAACCCTAGCCTTAAAAAGATTAAGATTGTAGTGAGCGGGGAAACATACACTGGGGAGTTGGTTCCACAAAGAAGTGGTTCGTGAGAAGAGGCTGTTCGAGTGGAACTTAATTTACACTGAAGAAATATGAAGAGAATGTTGGTTGGTTTGCTGTAATGTAAGTTCCACTCGAATGAACCACTGCCCTGTGGAATCGACTCTCAACAGGATTTTTCACCGAGCACTACAATCTTAATTTATTTAAGGCTAGGGTGAATCGTTATCTCACTCAGCTATACACACAAATGGTGTCCTAACGTAACCTTCTACCTCGAGTAGCTCCCGGGCCTTGTAAAATCTGACCCACACCGTAAAAAAAAAAAAAAAAACTTTCGCTTTCTCGGGCTGTCGTTGTCTGTTAACGTGAAGTGGAAAGATTAAATTGTATCAATTGTTAGGTCTGCTACTGTGGAAGCTTGCTTACTTCGCCGTGCCAGATAATTTTTTTCTCTCCAGAATATATCTTATATATTTGTAAATCTACCATTCATGTATGTCCGGGTAATCCTTCTCTCGGAAAGCTGTTTCACAAGACATTGACTACTGAAATGAATCTTTCCAAATGGAACTTCTTCTTTACCAATGGAATATAAAATAAATGTGGATGGTTCGTCCCTGTCTATACGGCATGGCGGCTCTTAGCTGTAAAAGTCTGAACTGGTGGAACTATGGAACATTTGGCATGGAAATAGCGATAACTTTGCGACGTTTTATCAGTGTGAAATAGACTGCAGTTTTGAAAATGATTAATCACCTACAAGCCCGCTGAAACTAAACTCCCTTAAAAAAAGTCCTGGTTACATATAACAACCTAGTTGAAAGGAAAATGTTTCTAAAAATGCATCAATCGATAGAAGAAGCGTTTAACTTTGAGAGGATTCAGTGTGACAAACAATTAACCAGTGAATCAATTTTCATATCCTTTTCATCCACTCGTGAAAGGGGTGGGGTCTTTGACGAACGTTCTCATCTTTTATAACAGAAAGAGCAATTGTTTAGCATATTACTCATAATTCTGATTTTTCTTACCTTATTTGGCATGACCGTTACGCATTGTCAATACCTCATAAATAATGGTCTGTCCCGAGTGGATAGCGTGGAATGCCGGAAAAAATATACCAGAGACGCTACTAGGTTTCACCGAGAAAATGAGAGAAAGAAAGAAGATAAAAGTGTTTAACGATGCCAATATCTCATCAATAATGGACCATTCCGTTTTGATCGCGTGGAAACACTGAAAAGATATTTTAGACACTACTTGTCTTTTTTTTTTTTTTTTTAGAAAAAGAAGTTAGGGGAGAGATAGTGGTGTTTAACGTATCCTTAAATTACCTCATCAGTAATGGATTATTCTGTTTTGATCATGTGGAAAGACGGAAAAGATATATCAGAGATGCTTCTTGGTTTCAGTGATAAGAAGAAGGAATGAAAGGAAAATAGAAAGGTTTAACGTTGTTATTAGAGTATTTTGTTAAAGTTGTTAAGCTCAAATCTTTAACGTTGCGATAAGGGAATATCTACGAATATTTTATTGTCGTGGAGTTCGCCATGTTGCTTATTCAGACATTAACTTAAGAATGAAGATTAATCAGAAAACGAAAATAGGAAAAATTGAAAGCAATGCAATAAACAACTAAGATGTAAGGAGTTACTGAATGTTAGAGAATATGAGAGAGAAAAAAACACTATTAAGGAGAAAAAACAATAAAAGAACAGGAATTAAGAAGGCAAAAGATGACGAATGATACTGCATTTTAAATTTTGAAAATCAAAGTTAATTGGGAAGCAAGAAGCCGAAAGAGAGTTCCACAGGCAAGAAGTGTGATAGAAGAAACTATTAGCATAGAACTTACGGTTACATTTAACCATTTCTAAAATGATGAGACTGTGTCCAAATACTGCGCCTAAATTCATAAATTCTATGTATCACAGAGGAAAGTGCGTTAGAAAAATTACCATAAAGTTTTTCATAGAAAAATTCCATAGCGAACATATATTTACAACGGACGGGAAGTGACTGAAGTCGAGATGTCAGGAAAGGACCAATAACATTGCAGATTCTTCTCGAGATCTGTCTATATTTCTGAAATGAAGTGTTATGTACACTATTTACATTTTTCGGATTATCATCCTCATCTTTCTTGCCATATTTATCACAACGTTTCGACCTTCTTCAGGTGGTTGGAAACTCGAACTGAAACCTTTACTTCGCTCGCTGGGGTAGACTGTTCTAGTTCCACGTGCCATGTCTAATGGATGTCAGTTATGAGTTATCTCGTGTTAATTCCCTTCTCCAAGTTCACCACCGTTTTAACCAGGTATTGAACTCACACTCTTTGGGTCCTGTCACTGGATGTAACTAACGCCTTTATCCTCTGTGCCATGTGTCCTTGAGCACCAGACAAGATGTTGTAGCAATATTCAAAGCAAGTGCGTATTGTAGACTTATAAATATGTAAGATAGATTTCTAGTATGTAATAAAAAAATAATAACAGATTTTATTCGAAGGAAGAGGAAACAACATGCGGAATGACCGTGTTTCTGATAATTTTGCTTTTCGAAATGTTGTGCTTGGGAAGTTTTGTGCGTGACTTAGTTTTCGTGGATGAATTCTAATTCACCGCAAGAGGCAAGGCATTGACGCCAAATGCCGTCCTCTTCGTTTGCTGTCAATAGTGTTCGTGCTAAGAGGACGAAAAATAAAAAATAATGCTAGCTGCACGATACAAACATTGTGCTGCGACACGTCTTCAGCTATCACAATACAACGCACATTTTTACCGAAGGCCCGATTGACCTCACCTGAGATATCAGCTTAAGCAAGACGGGTTCACCAAGAAACATAACCTGAACATTGTTACTGCGTTTTTCAAAAATGATTCTATAGCGCCATATACATCAATCTGACATCGTTAGAGCCCGTAAGTTACATGTTAAGTGTTTTGCCGGATTGCTAAATCATCTTCTCCTTATTATTACATGAGCCGTTTCCCTTCAGGACATCGTCGGTCATGGCTCTCCACAATTTCCTGTCATTTATAGTTCTTAATAAATTTTATCCTTTTGTCCTCTCGTAAAGCCTGTTCTCTTTCTCCTTCTATGTGACATGTCTTTTCAGGATATGGCTCTCCACAATTTCCTGTCCTTTATAGATCTTAGTAAGTTTTATCATTTTATTCTCTCGTAAACCCTGTTCTCCTTCTTCTTCTATGTGCCGTGTCCCTTAAGGACATAAGCGGCCATGGCTCTCCACAATTTCCTGTCCTTTATGGATTTTAATAAATTTTATCATTTTGTTCTCTCGTCCACCATGTTCACCTCCTTCTTCCATTTTTTGTGTCTCTTCAGAACGTTGGCGATCAGGGCTAACCACAATTTCCTGTCTTCTGTTGCTTTTAGTAAAGATATTTTTGCTATCTATCCTAAACCCTGTTGCGGTATCCATTTACATAGTTAGATAGGTTGAACAATGTTTTTCTCTGTCTCTCTTGCCCTCAATATACACTGTGAGTATCAAATTTTCCAAGCCCTCTTTCCTCATGATACATCCTAGAAATTAGAATATTCTTAATGCAACAATATTAGAATATTCTTAATGCAACAGCTGAACAGAAATATAGTTCTACAGAAGGATTCTGAGAATACCACAGCCAGAGATATTTAGTAACTAGCAACACTTAAAGAACATTTACACCCATTTATGCTCAGAATCAGGAAGAGACACCTGAAGTTTCTTGGGTATATAATGGTGAAAAAAAAGGCTTGGA
The DNA here is from genome assembly GCA_903632075.3 of Acanthosepion pharaonis. Lineage (NCBI taxonomy): Eukaryota > Metazoa > Mollusca > Cephalopoda > Sepiida > Sepiidae > Acanthosepion > Acanthosepion pharaonis. The sequence goes on along the minus strand of CAHIKZ030005032.1, from coordinate 6,361 downwards.
AAAATTAACCCTCACGGGTCATAATAAGGGGTAGGGGAAAGCAGGGACAACCTTGTATGAATGGATTACGGAACGGGGTGGAGTTCTTAACAAAGAAAGAAAAATGCTAAGGACTAGGAGAGATAGGAAGCTGTGGAGAGCTTAATATAACATGATCTGATGGGAGGCGGTATATAAAAGAAGGACCCTCATAGTGAATACGGTAAAAGATCTTATATGAGTTGTATATATTTACTCCAATTACAAATATCACACTCACACACAAACACACATACACACACGGGTATATATATATATATATATATATATATATATATATATATATATATATATATATATATTCAAAGAAATAATCACACACAGAATCAATCAGAAATATGAATGCGATTATTGGCGACATCCATCGCTAGTAGTATAATGTATGCATTAAAATACTGTCAATCCATAGAGTGAAGTGATCCTCGCATATAAAATTGATGTCTGTTGTTTCCAGTTTATGTGTTCTTAAAATGCTAGTACTTACGAATAGTCCTCTATTCATCATCAGGCATGTGTTTTTTTTTTCCTTATAAAATCAAAAACTTGAAGACGAAATAATTGTTTGTCGACCGAAAGATGTTTTTTTTTTTAATATCTGCTATTATTGACGGTTGTGTACGATCTCGGAACGTGCAAAGACGCAACGCTAAGTTTATATATAAAGAAAACACAGAATTGCAAATTGGAAGACGAGCCAATCACCTTGGTAGAATAAGCTAAAAAAATTAAGAACTTGTAAAACAATTGCGAAGACTTTATGTCACTTAATCTTCACTGAAAGTCACAAAATACGACTAGTATGGACTCGGTGCGTAATATATATATATATATATATATATATATATATATATATATATATATATATATGCGTGTGTGTGAAGAGGACATTTTTGAGAAATTTGACACTCACTTGACATATTGAAAGCAAAAGTGGCGGGAAACTGAGAGTAACATACCGCACGATCCTCCGGAAGTAGATGTCAGGGAATCGGAACGATTGGTTGATTTATTTGTTTTTCTTACGGTTTGTCAACCCGAAACATATTTTTGGATTGCAAGAATGATTATTTTCTTGCGAGTGATCATTACATAAAACATTTTTTGGAATGATTATTATTTTTCCACATACTATTTAACCCATAGATGGGAAGAGGAGATAGGTTCATACCTTTTTTCCAAGAGTATTTTCCCGTAAGTTTATGCAACAAATCCGACTGGAATTCGAACTCAGCTCTCAGGTTTCTTATTCCAAGTTGCGAGACAGGGAGTAGGAATAATAGTAAAAAAATAATATTCCTAAAATCAATAAAGGATATGAAGTTGTGGAGAAACGGGTTTGCTCACGTCTTTAAGGGACACGGCATATAGAAAAAAAAGCGCACATTGTTGTCTCCTACCATGGATTGTAACTAATTAACGGAAAATAATTATTCGGTGATTTCTCTGGCAAACGAATACATCTTGAGTTCACTTCTCACCGATTTCTCAGAAGTTCTTTGTTTGTTTGTTTGGGGCGCTATAATTAACAAAGCTTTGCAAATTCTGATATTGATTTGACCTCCCGCCGCATTAAGTATAATAAATATTGTAAAGTAAACTAGGGTAAAAATAAAAAAAAAAATATTCGCTGACTGTAAATTTGATTACTTTGTAAAAATACCATGAATGATTATTGAATAATTTGTCGTTGAAAATCATCAAAATGATTAATTTGATTTATTATAAATTTCTCGATAAAGGTGAATGCTAAAAAGATAAACGTTCGGTATAAATGTGGTGTCATATAACTCTCCTATAAAAGTAAGGCCCGAGAGCCACTTGAGTAAGATAGTTACATTAAGAGGAGTTGGTAGTACGGAAATAAGAGGAAGGTAACGGTTAATTGTAGTGATCGGAGAAACAACCCCTTGGGAATCGGTTCAACACAGCGTGAAGAACCAGTTCGAGTGGAACTTACTAATCACCGATGGATGACGGGGGAAATGTGGATGGCGTGTCAGGTCCTTAACATGAAGGCTATGCTTGTCGGAACCAAGGAATGTATTTCGTCCCAGCACTTCCCATGGTAGTAGCGAAGAACAGTGAAAGATTGGCCACATCCCGCCTGTGATAGAGGTTGGAAGGTGGAGAACAATTCGTCACTCACAAGTACCTGGAGACGATTTTTGGACTCTATCCAGGTTGGAAAGTGTGGTCTGTGACAGCAGTAGTCAATTCTTGGACTGATTTGGCACTTGTAAAGGTACGTGATATTACATGGAGTCAGGTACTTACTAGAGCCGTACAGAGAGTCGACCATTTTAACTGCAGCTTTAATAATGTCTCGTATGTACGAGTTCCACTTGTCAGGTGTGAGTTTATGGCCAAATAGTCTCTTCAGGCACGGAGACTCTCCGAGGGGATATCCGTTCATCGTGACTGGCGGTAGTTTGGGGTCCGATCGACTATGTTCATTTTATATTTAATATTGTAATGGATATTTCGTTCTCTGTTGGTAAGAATTAAACAAAACCAAAAAAAACAAACATTAATTAATTAAATGGTAACAGTCGGAATCATGAGACATTGTAAACACCATCATCCTTTCATGACGTTCATAATATGTGTATCACCATAGATACGCGTGGTTGAGGACTACCAACAGCAACAACAACTAAAATGGATAGCACATGTAATTTGCAAAGAGAATAATGACATAATGAAGATGTTTACATTACATCAAATAAAAGCTAAATTTTGTCGTCCTTTCAGGAACTTGCTCTTAATCGTGTCAATTAGAGGGTTATTTGCATAAAATGCATTACAATTTTTGAGACATCTCCAACTGAACATCTATGTATTACAAACTGGAACATCGTTTTAAAATACTGCAGCCTTAAGAAAGGGTAATGTACCTTGTGTTATATGTGTCGAACAATTGTGGTCAAGATAAACACTCAGTTGTAGAGCAAGCTGAGTGATTACTAATTCAACATTGAGACAGAGAGCTATTTATGGTGCAATGGAGCATCTCATTATGCTAAAGTGGGATAGTCCATTGCTTGGGCTGTGATTGGCTGCTGGTACCTGAGTGGAAGTATTACTATATAAATACTAGCATGATTTCTCAGTTAGTTTGCAGGGTTTGTATTAAGTTACAACCTGCTTTATTTTTGTCTGCCAGCTGGACGCTAGTTGGAACTCTTACGCCGGTAAGTGCTTTTTATTATTGTTATTCTACAATATGTAGAATAATATGTGGTATATGAGTATTAAGAAGATTGTGTGAATAATAAATAATAATATAATAAGCAATAATAAATAATAATAATAATAATAATAATAAGATAAATAAGAATAAATAAATAATAAAAATAAATAAGTAAATATAAATAAAGAAGAGATAAATAATAATAAATAATAAATTTATTAGAATACTGTGTGGTACATGTTTTTCCTCAACGTTAGCACAACTCGGATTGAAGATTGCGTTGGATATGAAACTCCTAGTTGTGCTGTAGGTGATATATATATATATATATATATATATATATATATATATATATGTCAATCACCGCTAGCACGAATTTTCTATATATGATCTACCCTTCCACTGTGCGAGTCTGCTTGGCTTATCAGATTGTACTCGTTCGCTGTTATATATATATATATATATATATATATATATATATATATATATATATATATATATATATATATATATGTAATTATTTTATTGCTGCAAGTTACTGGCTACCTAAAGATTGTGTGCAAACACATGAAACTTAATGTAGTGGCTAGTCATTTCCTATGGTTATTGAATTAATATTCAAATGCTCTGTCATTTTTATGGCATAGAGCTCTTTTATGCCAGAAGGCTAATTTTGGGTACACTATATTTAGAGCTGTTTATTCAAACCCTGAAAAAAACTTTGACATAAAAATACTACCATGATCAAAGGAGAAAATAATTCACTCCGACATAAATCTAGAGAGTGCCTTAATCGCAAGGTGATCTACAGTAAATTTGCGCTCTGGCTTGTAAAACATTTCACCATTCCCGGTTGGTTTTTATCACAGTGTGGAATAACTACTTACAAAAATGATAGAAAGAAAAAGGCTCTAAATGAAATTGGCGAAAAAATATCGAAAATTCCCAGCGCCCCTTTACCGTACACATGTGTACTCCCTAGCAACATAACAAATTTAGTCCGATGAAGTTTCTGAAGGACGAAACGCATCACAAGAAAATTTCTTCCACATTGTCATAATATATATATATATATATATATATATATATATATTCATTAAAGACATTTTTATGTTTAACGTTGTTTTTTTATAGATACAAGGATTTAAGCAAATGCTCTGTTTATGATAAACAGTATTAAATAACATTTACCGGCTGGTAAATGTTATTTAATACTGTTTATCATAAAACAGAGCATTTACTTAAATACTTGTATCTATAAAAAGAATGTTAAACATAAAAATGTCTTTAATAAATAAATTGTCGGACCTTGTCCATTTCTTAATATATATATATATATGTGCGTGTGTGTGTGTGTTTGTGTGTGTGTGTGTGTGTGTGTGTGTGTGTGTGTGTGCGCGCGCGCGTGTTAATTTGTACATATACGTGTACCTATATTTTGGTGTGACACATAAGATTCGCTGGATTACCAGCTCGTCGAGTACAAAGTCTTTGTGCCCGAGGAGCTGGTAAATCAGCGAAACTTTAGTCGCACACCAAAACGTAGGTACAGGTATATGTATTAATTAATATATATCTTCGCTCTGTCTAACCACATCGAGCACTATTATGTTTACACCACATTTATAAATTTTATGATTATTTATTTGATTGCCCACGTATGAACACCAGCATCAAAACGACAACAATAAGATCTTTTCTATATGCCGAGTCTCTTCAACGGAGGGGTTGTCTTGGCTCTCCACATTGTCCTGTCTTTTGTAGCTTTTAGTAAATTTTTGTTTGTTTGTTTTTTTTTGTGTCTCTCCTACGCCATGTTCTGTCAGCAATTCACACAAGCTTGTAAGGTAGGTCATGCACAGCTTTCTTCTGCCCATCTTACAATATATCCTGTGTGTGTTAGTTTTTCTAAGCCCTCTTTCCTTATTAGAACGCAAAGCTATCTTTTTATGATGTTAAGTTTATGCGTCCTTTCGTGGGCACCTGGAGGTGGTGTAATGTTTAGCAAGCTTGTCTCGCTAGAACACTTATGACTGATTAGTGTGTTCGATCCCCATTCTTTCGGTCTTGGAAAATCACTATGTGTCCTTTCGTAAAACTTCGTCGTTGCTAATATAGTCAGTCCATCGTATCGCCATTATCCTTCTGCGGAACCCCAATTACGTTGTCTCATGTATATTCTTCATCTGTGAAAATATTGTCCAGTATTCACTGACATATGGGAGGACCGATATTAAATAACAGTTTAGTACCCTGTTCTTTGTTTCTAACCAAATTTTCCTGTTTCTTAATACTTCGCTTAGGTTGCATTTCCTATCATCTCTTAAAAAACTTCTGAGATAATTAAATTTTTGTACTTGCTTAATTTTGCCATCCCTAATTTGTAATTCACATATTGGACTCTCCATTTTGCTGACAACCATACATTGTCTTCATGTAATGGAGATATCTTTTTGCTTATCGCTTTTCTTTACTACCTTCTGCAGGATTACCGATAGTTACCATATTCTATCCGCTATCACCATTTTGTCATGGATCCTGATAGAAATGTTAATTCTCTCAGGAACCCCTCATTGTAAAGACTGAATAAGACTTATGAGAAGAAACATATTTGTCTTACACCCATTTCTAATTTTTTTTATTTTTACTGAATTCTTTTTCTATCCCTGTGTAGATGGTTTGCTTCCAGTACAAATTCTGGATTATTATCCTTGCCAAATATATCAAGCAACAATTCTTTGTGGCGGGCTTTATCAATTTGCATAGTGTGCCTAATTTATAGAATAAAGACAATATATTACTCATTGAACTTCAGACAACACGGAGCGCATATCGGAAGAAAAGATGGTGATCAAAAGTATAAACATGTTAGTCGAAAATGTCATTTAAGAATAAAGCATACTTTCTAACAACTTTACGAAAGGCCAATAAGCATACCGTAGAGATAATAGCAACCGAAGATGAAGATAAGAGTTGGGGTAATTTATGGAATAATGAGGATATATCTAAACGCTTTGATACATCCATAACATCGATAAATTCACATCAATTCAATTTAGTTAACACGAAAGGAAAACGCTTATTAATTGTTTTGTTTTCTTTTTTTTTGTATTTTTTTCAGTGGTGAACGAC
>CAHIKZ030005031.1:0-13683 GCA_903632075.3 Acanthosepion pharaonis | reverse complement strand
TGAGGCAACTGAGATGTGGTTCTGCAGGCAAATGCTGAAAATATCTCTGGATGGGGCATGTGAACACTGAGCAAGTTTTTACGGAAAATGGAAACCAGGACATTTAAAATCAGAAAGAGACAGTTGAAATTTCTGGGGCACAAAATATGGCAAGAGGGTTTGGAGAATTTGACACTATTGGGACATAGTAAAATCAAGAGAGACCCAAAAAAAAAAAACAATTAGTCTACCTAATGAGTTTGTGTAAATTGATGGCAGAACAGAGACTGGTAGAGATGGTAAGGGGACTGTAATGAGATTGATTTAGCTAATGGGTAATTAGCATAAAGAGAGCTATAACCATAGCTCACGGGCAACTCTGAGGGTGTACGTAGGATATCTACGTCTAATAAGTTTGATCATCATAACAAAATGGTGTCACCTAACAAAGCTCTGTTGAACACACAAGAATTTGAAAATGTAAAGATTTGAATAAAATTCTTTGAGGCATGTGCCAGAATAAAGAATTTACAAGATGACCAAACACCTAGAGGACAGAAAGAAATAATGGATCTATTTTTGGGCAAAACCATTAGGCAGATTTCATTAATGACTTACTTGGCTGAAATTGAAAACTTAAGGATATCAAAGAAATAATATTGAGAATAAAAAAAATTGGTCAAGGTCCCCATAACAAGAAATGCTTGTGAAACCAGAGAGAGGGGAAGGGAAGGTAAGAGAAGTTGTATATCCATGCTGGACGTGAAACCCTAAAGATTCAGGGAGATGTAACGGGATTGGGTGAACTAGTAGGTAATTAGCATAAAGAGAGCTATAACTATAGCTCATAGGCAAATCTACACGGGTACATAAGACATCTACAGCTACTAAGTTTGACCATCATAACAGAGACAAAAAATTCTTTAGAGTGACAAAGGATAGGAAGTTGTGGAGAGCATGATCACCCACATCCTGAAAGAATGCAGGGCAGGTAGAAGAAGAAAGCAAACAATGTACTATGACAGAAGATGAACTCAAAGGATGAACTGAAAGGGATAGTAAGTGGACAACATTGCTTAGGGCTACAACGGATTTGAAGTTGTGGAGAGCCATGATCGCCTACATCCTGAAAGAATGCAGCACAGGCAGAAGAAAAAACAAACAATGTACTATGGCAGAAAAATGAACTGAAAGGATGAACTGAAAGGGATAGTAGGTGGACAAATATTGCTTAGGGCTACAATGGATTTGAAGTTGTGGAGAGCCATGATCGCCTACATCCTGAAAGAATGCAGCACAGGCAGAAGAAGAAAACAAAACAATGTACTATGGCAGAAGATGAACTGAAAGGATGAACTGAACTCTTGTCTATATTGGGACATATAATAAGAAGAATACAGAAAACTGAAAAAATTTATGGATTGCAAATGAACTTTAATTTTTATTTAAATTACTGAAAGGGATATTTTTTCATCCCTTTTTGAATAGGGTTGCTATAAATAGACACTTGTCAACTGTTATTTCCAGAATATAAAGTTGAAGATTTATAGCAATTATTTCTCTTGTCTAGATTGCACCTGACATATAATAAGGAAGAATTCTACAGTAAAACTGTAACTCAAAATTTAGTGGACTTGGAAGTTTTACTATGTTTTATTTTTTTAATTTTAATGGATTTAAATTTCAAATGTTTCCCTGCAGGAAATGCAGTTAACGTGTATTTTTAAATTTATAAAATTTTTTTTTTTTTTTTGAGTTTTTTTAGAAATTTAAACTTCTCATGTCCACTAACTATTATCACTCTTTCTAATGCAGATTAACTTTCATAAATAAACATTGTGTTTGTCTTGTCAACTGATTATCAAAACAGTTTTGGAGTAAATGCCAGAAATAATACATCTTGTTTCCTTCCTACATTCATCACTCTTGTTTCCTTCCCTCCCATATCATTCTCATCTCATTATCCTCTCTGTTAACTCATTTTTTTTCCATCTCTCCTCCCTTCCCTCCTCTATTCAGGTTATCAGAGTCACCCACAGTATGCAAAGGAGAGAATTCTACAGTAACAGTTTTCACCTCCTTCCCATCCTGCTCATTGTTAATTTTTCTCCTGCTTCTCTCTCAAACTCTTTTTTTCTCCCATCCTTTCTACTGTTTAATTATATTCCCATTTTATCACACTTTTTCCTTCTCATCATCTCTTATCCTGGATTATCACTTTCTCCTGTTTCTCTCAATCTTTTCCCTGCTACTGAAACTTTTCCTTCCCATCCTCTCCTCCCACTATCACACTTTTCCTTCTCATCATTTCTTCTCTTTCTCCTTCCCATCCTCTCTGCTCATTATCGCACTTTCTCCTGTTTCTCTCTCACTTACACTCTTTTCCCCTCCCATCCTTTCTACTGGTTATCAAATTTTTTTTTTTAAACAGTTTTTTCCTCTCTGCTCATTATCGCACTTTCTCCTGTTTCTTTAAACTTTTCCCTCCCATCCTTTCTATGTCCCTTCCCATCCTCTCCCACTATCACACTTTTTCCTTCTCATCATTTCTTTCTAATTCCCATCCTCTCTGATTATCCACTTTTCTTCTTCCTCTAATTAGTATTTTCATTGTCCTTTGTACTGATCATGTTTTCTCCTCTCCTAACCTCCAGTCAATGATACTATAGTCTGGACATCAAACAGTTTTACACTCTTTTCCCCTCCCATCCTTTTCTAGTAAATGCTCCTTCCCATCCTCTCTCCCCACTTCCCATCCTCTCTGCTCATCAAGATCTTCTCACTCTGAACATGTGTGTGTGTTTGTGTGTTTCATTTCTTCTCTGACCTTCCCATCCTCTTTTTACAATCTTTTCTCCTCCTTCCCCCACCATCATACATTCTCATCATTTTATCTTTCTCTCATCCTCTTTCACATCCTCTCCTCCCACTATCACACTTTTTTTCTCCTTCCCATTCCCACTCATCCTTCTCTTTTTCTCTTTCCCTTCCCATCCTCTGCTGTCATCCACTCTCTGTTAATTATCACTTTTTTTTCCCTCCCATCCTCTACTGGTTATCACTCTTTCTCCTTCCCATCCTCTCCTCCCAATCACTTCTCATCATTCTTTCTCCTTCCCATCCTCTCTGCTCATTATCATTCTCCTTTTCTCTCACTTACACTCTTTTCCCCTCCCATCCTTTCTACTGGTTATCACTCTTTCTCCTTCCCATCCTCTCACACTTTTCCTTCATTTCTTCTCTTTCTCCTTATCACACTTTTCTCTGTTTCTCCTCTTTTCTCCCCAATCACTCTTTTCCCTTCCCATCCCATCCCACTATCTTTCTTCTGATTATTTCTTCTCTTTCTCCTTCCCATCCTCTCTGCTCATCTTCTCCTCCCAGTATCCTTTTCTAGTACACTTTTCTCCTTCTCATCATTTTCCTCTCATCATTTCTTCTCTTTCTCCTTCCCATCCTCTCTGCTCATTATCGCACTTTCTCCTGTTTCTCTCTCACTTACACTCTTTTCCCCTCCCATCCTTTCTACTGGTTATCACTCTTTCTCCTTCCCATCCTCTCCTCCCACTATCACACTTTTCCTTCTCATCATTTCTTCTCTTTCTCCTTCCCATCCTCTCTGCTCATTATCGCACTTTCTCCTGTTTCTCTCTCATTTACCTCTTTTTCCTCCCATCCTCTCTACTGGTTATCCTCTTTTCTCCTCATCCATCCTCTCCCATCCCTACTATCACTTCCCATTTTCCTACTCATCATTTCTTCTCTTTCCTCCCATTCTGCTCATCCTCTCTCTCTCATTATCGCTCTTTTCCTCCCATCCTTTCTACCTGTTTCCTCTTTCACTTCCCATCCTCTCTCCCTTTCACACTTTTCCTTCTCCATTTCTTCTACTCCTTCCCATCTTCTCTGCTCATTATCGCACTTTCTCCTGTTTCTCTCTCATCACTCTTTTCCCCTCCCATCCTTTCTATCCTCTTTCTCCTCCCATCCTCTCCTCCCACTATCACACTTTTTCCTTCTCATCATCTCTTCTCTTTCTCCTTCCCCTCTCTGCTCTCTCCTGTTTCTCATTATCACCTTTTTATCTCCTGTTTCTCTCTCACTTACACTCTTTTCCCCTCCCATCCTTTCTACTGGTTATCACTCTTCCCATCCTCTCCTCTTGTTATCACAGTTTTTCATTCTCATCCTCTCTCATTATCCTCTATTTCACACCTTCTCCTTCTCTTATTTCTTCTTTTCTCCCTTCCCATCTTCTCTCTTCCTCCTTTTTCTCTCTCACTGATCCTTTCTATCCTCTTTCTCCTTCCCATCCCTCCTCCCCCACTATCACACTTTCCTTCACTTTTTCTCTTCTCCTCCTCCTCTACTTTTTCTCCTCTTCTTCCCATCCTCTTTTCCCTCCCATCCTCACATCCTCTTCCCATCCTTTCTTGTTATCACAGTTTTTCTCTCATCCTCATTCATTATCCTCTTTTCTCCTTCTGCCCTCTCCTCTTTTTTCCTCTGCTTTTCCTTTTTTACTGATTATCACTCTTTCTCCTTCCCATCCCACTATCACACTTTTCCTTCTCCTCCTCTCTACTTTTTCTTCTTCCCATCCTCTCCTCCCACTTTTCTTTTCTCCTCCTTATTACTTTCCTTATCCTCTTTCTTTATTCTTTCAATTCTTTTTTTTTTTCTCTAACTTCTTCAGTTTCTATCTAACTTCTTCAGTTCTCTACTCTTTATTAATCCTTCACTTTCCTCTTCCACCTTTCCCTCTGCAACACCTTCTTTCTTTTTTACTCTTTCATCTCTTCTCCTTTCTCTTTTTACTCCTTCTTTCTGCTATATATAGCCAGAAGCATCCCAATTCTTTAAATCCATTTTATTTTTACCCTTTAGTTCTTAAATGAACATTTATCTTCTCTTGAATTTCTGATTAAAAAGAAAAAGATTTTCTAAGATTAATTCCACACTTACCATTTTTTTGTTGCGATTGTTTTTGTTTTTATTAAGTCACATTTTATTTTTTCTTATTTTTCTGGGTATATTTCATTCGACTTGAAGATGAATGTGGCATAAAAATCTGGGACAATATGGCTAAAACAAAGTCTTTTTCCATTTAGTCATTCTTGTTTTTTCTTCTTTTTTGAAGGGGTGGGGAGAGTAAAAACAGATTTTCTAGGGAAAACTATTGATATAAATCTGGATAAGTAAAAAAAGTCAAATAAAACAGACGATTTTAAACATTTTGAAATGTAAATTGAAAGAGATTAAAAGTTTGGACTTTAAGGAGAGAAGGTCACAGTCAAAAAAGGATGGAGACCCACATTAAAACAGAATAGTATCTGCATGTACACACACACACACACACACACACAGATGGGTATACATACACGCACAAATCACACGCACACACATACACATGCACATACATACACAAATATATTTTATACATACATGCATGTACAAACACAGATGTGATGCATAAACATATGCATTTGTGCAAAAATATATATTAAAACATGAAAACACACATACATGCACAAACATACATGCATGTACACATATACACGCCTGTATGTCTCATACAAATCACACATCGCATACAGATGTGATAGACAAATATGTACACAAGCATGAACACACACACACACACACACACACATGTTGCACAGATGCAAACATAGATGTATGTGCACATACACACACTTGTATGTCTCACACAAACACACACATCACATACAGATATGATACACAAATATGAACACACATTTTGCATGCATTTGCACATATGCCCAGCTGTGTTATTCACACAGATATGATATACAAACATGTACACAGACATGAGCACACACAAATACACACATGTGTGTACACATCTCTATGTTTCATGCAAACACAGCCACCACTAACTTATCTGATACACAAACACATGTATTTCACACATATACTTACACAAACATATTACCCCCATACACATATACATGCACATGCACAAAACTGATGTCTCATAGACACATAATCACATGCCTAGATTTGATACAAACATATATACACATACAAAGACATATATCACACATATACATGAACATGTGCACACCTATATACACTGGTCACACATATAAATGTGGTACACAAATATATGTATTTCATATATACCTATATGTAAAAAAGACAAACATACATGTCACACATGCACATCACACACATGTCATAAACGCATATATTCATTTCCACTGCCGTAACATGTATCGGTTCTATAAATATCTTCATGGCAATAATTCTCATGAGCCTTCTTCTTTGATACTTAGACTTTATGAATTTAAGTGCATTCTGAGATTGGAGTCAAGGTCTTATCATTTTAAAGATAAAATGGCTAGATGTAACCATAAGTTCTATGCTAACAGTTTCTTCTCTCACACTTTTCACTTGCAGAAATCTCTTCCAGCTTCTTGATTTCAAATCAACTTTGATCTTCCAATATTTAAATGCAATGTCATTTGTTATCTTCTGTTTTCTTAATTCCTCTTCATTTATTGTTCTCTCTCCTTAGTAATGTTTTTTCTTTTGCTCATATTTATTCACACTCAATAACCCTTCATGTTTTATGTCACTAAGGTGCAATAAAATAGAATCCCTTGATACTTAAACTATTTAACACTTTGTTTTCATTAAACCATGACACTTCCAATTTTGACAACAAATTTTATGATCATCAATTTTGAAAAATTACTATACCTGATCATGTGATTATAATTGATCAATCAGATTGCACTTTAAACAGATAGCAATCTGAGCCACTTTTTCGCATAAAATGGAAAGAATTCTCAAACTCCAGTTACATATGAGACATATCACAGCATAGCCACATGTCTCTTCATTTCAGTGGAACTTTTTTAAATCATAGAACTGGAAAATATTTTTAAAGTCTCCAGTTGCATTTTGTTTTTTTTACATTTTGACCCATGCAGGATGTATAAAAAAGTAACTTACTTTTTTTATGAGACCTCTATAAATATCTATACATGCTGGAATTTGCACCCACCTAGACACACATGCACATCTATGTGCATGCTTTTACATGTGTTCGTTTACACATACATAATTATTTTTATTACCCTCAAATGTTATTTTAGTGGGTACACATGTTTATATAGATATAATTGTTTATTTACTAAAAAAAAATGAAATTAATGTCGACCAGCCTAGCTTATTGAAAATCTTATTAAAGGAAATCTACTTCTCAGCAGGAATTGAACTGGTTGTGTTTCTGGAAACCATATATTAGCTCAATGTACCATTACCATTTCAGCCATGGAGATCTTTACAGCCAGGCCAGTCTCAACTACTCTTTTTAAAGAAAAGTACAGTTCCTGATGGGATTTTACATTGTTTTTTATCTGCTAATTTACATTTTCATGCCACCCCACTCCACGATAAGTAAACAAATTAATTTTACCCAATTACAGTTTTTTTCCTTTTCTTTCTTCTTCTTTATGTGCCATATCTCTTCAGGATATGGGAGATCATAGTCTCCACAATTTCCTGTCCTTTGTAGCTCTTAGTAAATTTTGACATTTTGTTATCTCTTTGAAACCCCGTTCTGTTAACCATTTACATTAACTCAATAGGTAGGTTATGCACTGTTTTTACTGTTAACTCAATAGGTAGATTATGCACTGTTTTCCGCTGTCTTTGCATGTTCTCTGTTTCATGAATGTTAAATTCTCAAAGCCTTCTTTCCTCATTATATGCCCTAGAAATTGTAACTATCTCTTTCTGATGCTAAGTATAAGTGTCCTTTTGTTTCTATTTTCTCTAAAATGTTGTTATTACTCAAAGGTTCAGTCTATAGTATTCTCAGTATCCTTCTGTAGAAACATATTTCTGTTTCTTTGAGTCTCTTTTTAATCTGTGATAAGATTGTCCAGCATTGAGTGCCATATAGAAGAACTGATATTACATAACAGTTTAGCTCTCTTTCCTTTGTTTCTAATTCAATTTTCCTCTTTCTTATTACTTTGTTTAGCTTTTAGGAAGGTATCTTTTAAATATCCCAATCATGATAACTTTGATTTTTGAAAACAAAACAAAATGGAATCTTTCTTTTCCTATGAATTGAGGACAACACATCTTTTTAAAAATTTATGTGCTTTCAGTTAGTTTGTTTTTTAAGGATGGCAACAGAAAAACTCCTCAGCTGACGTGATTGTAACTCGTTTGAGATTAATGAGAAATTTAGGAGGAGTTAATTGAGTTGATGATTGTAAGTAAAAAATCTTGGCACAAGTGTTTATAAAAAAAAAGGAAAACTACTTTTTGCCTAAGATTTTGTTTAGCACTTCTCACATCATTTGGAGGTGGGAGGTATCAGCAATGTTTATCCATCTCTTAACCACCTCTGCCTGATGTTTCCATTATTTGGAAATAAAGTACCTTATGTTTATTCTATTCACCAGAAAGGAATTGGAAAAGTCACTCTGTATTGTAAACATTTTGATATTTAGTACCTTTTCACAAAAGTAAATTTTATTCCCCCCCTCACGTTTCTCTCTTACATTTTTCATTTCAGTTAAGGGCTTCCATGTCATCAAAAAGTGTCTAATGGTCTTTCTTTGCAGATATACAAATTATCTGCTAAGATCTTATCTGCTGGTTAAACATTACTTCACTCCTTCAAGCAATTCTTTCTAGACAGACATTCTTAAAAATTGTGAGTTGTGGAAAGGATTTCTTTTATGTGTCACATCCCTTCAGGACATAGGAGATCAAGGCTCTCCACAACTTTCTATCTTGTGCAGCTCTTAGCAGTTTTTCTCCCTTTGTTAAGGCCCCCTTTTCACCATCCATTCACACAAGCTTGTCAAGTAAGAGGCTTGCTGCCTTCCCTATCTCTCTTGATTTCAATATACCCTGTCTTGGGTTCAGTTTTCTAAGCCCTCTTTCCTCATTATGTGTCCAAAGAAGTAGAAGCGTTCTTTCTATTGCCATTTTCTTCAAGATTCCATCCATGGAATTTTCAGTATCCTTCTGTAGATCTACATTGGTTTCTTTTCTCATCCTGGGGAAATTGATCAACTTTCACTGCCGTATAAGAGGATGGATATCACATAACAATCCAGCACTTTTTTTCTTTGTTTCTGTTTTAAGAACCTCTTCTATGAACAAAAAAAGAGCTATAAAAAAACAGGGAAATACTGAATCCTTTTATTCACTTATATGCAATAGACAAACCATCCTTTAGATTTAAAAAATACCAATACCAAAATTTATTCATCATTTAGAAGAATTACTGAATCAGCTCTGATATCATAATTCAGTTTGATTGATCAAAAGTAGTTTCTTATAAAAAGAATGTTTTAATCATTTCACCCCCAAGCAATGCACTAAAGTCAATAAGATGTAAGGGGTTACTGAGGGTGAAGGAATAACAGAAGAAAAAAATACTATTAAGCAGGCAGAAGATAGCAATTGACATTGCATTTAAACTTTTGAAGATCAAAGTTGACTGGGAAGCAAGAAGCTGGAAGAGATTCCCACAAGTGAGAAGTGCAAGAGAAGAAATGACTAGCATAGAACTTACCACTATATCTAGCCATTCCAACTGTAAAAGAGTGAGACCTGTTGTTCATGATGATGGTCATCTTTGAGTATAGAATCCAGAGGTTAGCAGTGAATATTTCAAAGACAGTAGGGGAGCATAGTTCAGGTTAGCAGTGGATATCCCGGTAAAGTAGCAGAGCGTAATTCAGTAGTTCTTTCTTCTGTTCTTTCGCCTGACAAGTTGGCACTGGACATTTGGAGAGAGTAAACAAAATGGCTGCCTTTATACATGACAGATTGAATATTTTACGTTTTCTGATTGGTTAACCTTCTATTGGTGGACTATAAAGTGAGTCAAGTCATTTGGGCTAGCTCACTAGTACATATACAAAAAAACTGCAACAGACCTAGCCACCAATCTAGTACTGCACTTAAATTAATAAATCTAGGTACCATATAGGAAGGCTCATCAGATCATATCATCTTTTCTGGTTATGATAATACAAAATAGATACTGTTTAAGTAACTTAATAAAATCTAGGTACCATATAGGAAGGCTCATCAGATCATATCATCTTTTTCTGGTTATGATAACACAAAATAGATACTGTTTAAATAACTTAATAAAATCTAGGTACCATAGAGGAAGGCTCATCAGATCATATCATCTTTTCTGTTTATGATAATACAAAATAGATACTGTTTAAATAACTTAATAAAATCTAGGTACCATAAGGAAGGCTCATCAGATCATATCATCTTTTCTGTTTATGATAATACAAAATAGATACTGTTTAAATAAACAATAAAATCTAAGGTACCATAGAGGAAGGCTCATCAGATCATATCATCTTTTCTGGTTATGATAACACAAAATAGATACTGTTTAAATAACTTAATAAAATTAAAATTTTATTATGAATTTTTATTTTAATTTAATTCTACATTTTCATTAACACCTAAATAAGATGATAATAAATTATAATTTGAATTCTATGTATTCACTATTTTCTTTAGATATAAACCATTTATTTTTCTTATCAAAACTTTCTTTTACTTTCCGACATCAAATTAAATATTTAACATTTATTTTAACATTTAATTTGTTCGTAGATCTTGATTTTATTCATAAATATTTAAATTGACTACAGTATTTCTAAGTAGCAATTAATGATTTTTCCTTAATTTTTCCAGTAATTCTGATAATGTTCTTATTGAATAAAATTTTGAGAATAATAAAAGGTTTAAACATTTAACTGATTTTCATATAATCCAATTTACATACTTTGTTTGGATATTTCATAGCAGTCATTTATTATATGTATATAAAAATTAAATTAACTAGAGCATTTCTAAGTAGCAATTAATGATTTTCCATTAATTTTTCCATTAGTTCTGATAATGTTCTTACTGAATAAAAATGTTGAGAACAGAATAAAAAAGTTTTAAGCATCTAACTGATTTTCATATATTCCATTTTACATACTTTGTTTGGATATTTCATAGCCGTCATTTATCATATGCATATAAAAAAAAAAATCGAGAAATAAAGCAGTCAATTGCAGATACCCATTGAGGAGTTCCCAGAGGTTCTGTCTATAAAACTTTGAAGTTGGGATGCTGAAGGTAACATCAATCAGCAAAATGACAAACCTATTACTTAAATTAATTTTCTTTTTTCTCTCTCTCTCTTTTATATATATATATATATGTATGTGTATATATATATATATATATATATATATATATATATATATACATTAATTTAAACATTATTTTTAGCAGATAGTCATATTTGAATAAAAATAAAATTGAAAATAATAAAAATACGTGAGATTAATAAAAAAAACATTAAATCTGCATATATATATATATATATATATATATATCCAAATGATATATATATATATATATATATATATATATATATATATATATATATATTTGGATATATATATATATATATATATATATATATATATATATATATCAAATGTGAGAAAGAACAGATGAAGTAAAATTTCTCTGTTCGTAGCATTTACTTTGATAAAAAAATGCTCAATACAAAAATGACCAATATATTATTATTATTATTTCTTTTATTTTGATTAAACAGTATTAATTATATTTACCAGGCTTGAATGACCAAGGAATTTCATAAAAAATATACATTCTCCAATAGGAATTGAATCTGTATTCCTATATGGAAACTGTCATTTGATCTGACGTGCTATACCATTTAGCTACAGAGAAGCGTCTGGTTAGAAAAGTCCAAATTACTGTTTTTAAACATACATATTTTGACAATTTTTTCTTGATTGATCATAAATAAATTGTATCTCTTGAAATAATGTATAAACAGAAAATATATCAAATAATTGTGAAACTTAATCCATTTCATTAATCCCTCTTTTATACAAGTTTCATTGAAGATGACTGATAAGACACTGCTAGTGAGTATTTTATTAAATTTTTCCTTGCATTCATACAAGTGATTTCTTTTCTGGACATAAAAGTGTGTTTAAAAACTGATCAAGCACTTTTGGTTAATCTATTAGCCATTAGGAAAGATGCTTTTTGTTTAACTTTATATGTATTTTTTTTTAATCATATATATGTATATATAGGGACAGTAATGTTATTAACTTGTGAACATGTTAATTTTTTTTTTTTTTAATTTCAGCATATGGTGGTTGTGTTCATAATTGAAATTTGGGTTCCCCTTTTTTATTATTAATGCTTCCATTATTTTTTGTTATTTTTTTACATGTAAATGAGTCTATTTTGCTTGTATTTTCCAAAGAATATATATATATATATATATATATATATATATATATATATATATATAAATTAATTGATTTAAAATATGTTTTTTTTTTCGCTACACAGTTCTAACCATGTTTCAAAAATGGAAGCTAAAAAAAGCTCCAATTTAATTTTGTAATTAAATTAAAGACATTAGTTCCATTTCATTCTCAAGTGAATTTTGGAGTAACTTTTAAAATTACTGCGTTTTAAAGACACAGCAAAATCATAATTCACGTTTCAAGGATACAGAAAAATCCACTTCAACCAGACAAGTGGTGTTTATGTTTCTCTTTTTATATATATATATATATATATATATATATATATATACATATATATATATTGAAGTCAACACTCGGAGGAGACAGGCTGTTTCATGCTAAACACAATCATCAGGCCGCCCTGGCGATTGCATCCAGCATGAAACAGCCTGTTGCCTCTGAGTGTTGACTTCAATAAGAACTTTATATTTATATTTACATATGCTCGATCACTGATATTGAGCACTTTACCCTATAAATATAGCACACCATAAAAACTATATTTATTTCTTTATATATATATATATATATATATATATATATATATATACACACACAATTGGTGCATCTCTCCTTCACAGTCAGCCTATTAACTTTTCAGCCCGCTTTTATAATTATATATATATATATATATATATATATATATATATATATATATATATATATATATATATATATATATATATATAGAGGCACTGTGGAGTAATGGTTAGTGGTTCGGATTGAGGAATCGGAGCGAGTTCAAATTCAGTCAAATCTATTACATTCGCTTACATGCCCTTGGGAAAGATATGAATCATCTTCTTCTTCCCCAGCTATGGGTAAATACCAGGACAGACCAGATTCTATAGTCTTGGATGGTAACTGGTCTACCACAAAAAGAATGTCAACCTACTGCTGTAAAAATCTGCCTTGTCAGTCATGTATAGAAAGATACATGATCTCCTAAGCGTGTATCATGCATGGCATATAACTGACTGATATATGTGTGTGTGTGTGTGTGTGTGTGTGTATAAAATTAGATAGCATATCTTCATCATTTTTTTTCGTTGAATAATATCGATAAATTATGTCTATTCTCTAATCAGTTTCTTGATGTTAAGATGAAATTCATCAAGGAAGACGCTATAGTTTTCCTATCGAAGTACTTTCAATCTCCTATAAAATAAATAAACATAATGTGTCAATATTATTCTATGAAATATGTGTGTGTGTTTGTGTATATATATATATTATTGTAGATTTTTTCATTTATTAATCAAATATTCAAACTAGCAGATGGAAATAAAAAAAATATACTGTTTAATAAGTAAATAAAAAC
>CAHIKZ030005030.1:0-16191 GCA_903632075.3 Acanthosepion pharaonis | reverse complement strand
AAAGGTAGCTTCAGTCAAAGTTGTTCACTTTAAAAGGTCTATTACCAAAGACTAGGTGCTTGAGCCGTATGGTGAAAAAGAGAATGAAGGAAAATGTGTCTTCTCGACTTGATGCCCACAGATCATCTCTGTCTGCATGTGGATACTTATTGGCGGAGATATAAGTCACATGACCTTTGACTGGCAGCAAATGCGAACCGTCAAACTAGGTCGAATGGGTGTCCATTCAAAACAGTCATGTGCCTTAATGTTGAAAGTGTTGGTTCTAAAAAAAGAGAGTAAGATTAATTTTCATAAGAAAGGAATCTAATTTATAGGTACCTTTCTTGTGAAATTTTATCAGAAGTGTACATAAAATACTATAATCTTATGTACATATATTACATTTTACTATTATTTGTATTTCCATTCATTTTATTATCAATTTTGATATTTCATTTATAGAAAAACATCATAACTGAGATGATATAAAAATAAGATCATATAAATTTTTTATACAACTTAACAACAATGCTAAATTAAAAGATAGATGTATTTAACATCATTGAGTAAATTGAATGCCGTTTTCGCTAATTTTAGAATAACAACTTTAATGTAAATAAAATAATTTAAGAAATAACAAATAATTGTTTTAAAAATTCATTTTTGATGGAAAAAGTATTTTTTTTTTTTTGCTTTCAAACAATTATTATCTAATGTCTGTCATACAAAAAAATAAATAAATAAAACGTGCTAAATTTTTTTGTTACAGTTATTTAAAGTTCCGCTGATACAAAGAGTAAAAAGGTTTTTATAATCAAACAAAAGCAAAACATTTGATTAAAAAAAAAAACCTTGTTTCTCTTTGTATTCAAAAGTTACATTCTAAAAAGGAAAAATATTTTAAAATAATAAAAAAGTACTTTGTCCTTTCCTTTTAGTAATAAAACAAACATTTAGACGATAAAATTTTGTTTTCGTCAGGTTTGCTTGTTTTTTTTTCATCGTGCTATGCTCTCTTTTTAGCGATCTCTCGGAGGTAACTAAACATTGGATAAAGAAAGAGAATGTTGCCACTTTTTTGTGTGTGTTTTCATGTCTAAGTAAACTAAAAACGATTTATTAGGTAATAATGAAAACTAATAAAAATTTAAAAGTCTTCATTTGTTTTCATTTTTCAATAAGAAATCGCCTGACTCGAAATCATTAGTTAGAAAACGGATAAAAAAATATTTAAATTTTATTTTTGTCCTAATTTTTTTAGAGAAATCTTTCTAACTAAATCAAAAGAGAAAACGTTACTTACTTCTTTTCTTTCTCTTTAAATTCGCCTTATTTTCTAATTTGGGCGAAATTCTACGTTTCTCGAATTAAAAATAATAAAATAAAAATAAAATTGTTTTTAAATTTTAAACTTAAAGAAGACTTAAATTCAAGCTGATTGCAATCGGAAAGTGATTGGGAAGAGTGAAAGACAAGGGAGATAAGTAGGTACTTCTTAAACAGACAAAAAAACATTTTAGTGGTGATTTTTTAAGCGAAGCTTAGATGTGGCATAAGGCCGAAAACAAAAGTGTGGGCAGATCAATGAAAACTTGTAATATTTTGATAAACCTGAAAAGAACTGTTATTATTTTGGTAAAGTTTAATCGTCTGTGTAGTGTTACTGATGTTCTGAAAACTATTTCGGGTGATGTGTGTCCTAAATTTTATTTTTGTTTAATCAGATTCTGTATGCAAAGTAACGAAGAGCCATAATGACTAGGGCTGTTTTAAGCTGCCTATGAAATTTCTCAGCCAAACCATTGGCATAATATGATGTGGTTCTTATATGTTTGACCCCACCCCAATAATTTTATTAATTCGTTGATGAGTGTTGATTAGAATTGCGCCCCTCGCTCTGTTGTGATTTGATTCCTGAGGGACAACCAAAAACATCTATGCGTACATACACAAATACAAATCACATACAACGACAAGCATTCATTGGTTAATAAATCACCACTACGTTGTTATAAACAATTTACAATTCGCAGCAATGCGACAATTTTGTCATCGCTCTATTTTTATGTACTCAGTTTTTTTTTGTGCACTTTTGGGAGAAACGGATCCCAGAAGCTTTCTGAGTCTCCCCAAACCTCGCTCGCTGATTGGTCAATGCCAACCAATCAGATCGTCTGCACGTGAAAATAACTCTTCCCACGTAGCGAACTGGAGCTTATGGTCACCTATTTAAACAAGAAATATTCTTAGCTAATTAGTGAGAATTCAGCTGCTAAACAAATCCATGACAGTTGAAACTATGCGCCAACCTTCTCACTCACACCACCACTCAAATGCTGAACATTCCTTATACACTCACATTACTTTTTCTTACATAGAAAATCTGCTGAGAACAATTATTACAAGAAACTCTTGTTGGGGACGTGCAGAATTTATTAATTATGCTTGAAAGAATCAGAAGGAATTTGTGTAGGTTGCGTGACTTTCTGCATCAACAACAAATAAATAAACGAAATTTAATATACTATTAAGAACAAGACAAGTCTACACTCTCATCAACTTTCTTTCAGTGAACTTTGAAAAACAAATAATATTTAAAGAGAGACAACTTTTGTTTTATTCAAACTGTGGACTCTTCTAATTTTCTAACCTTCTCCAACCTTAAAAAAAGCATAATCCATATTATACGCCTACGCGCAGATAACGCTCAACCAATAAAAATGCAAAGAATCGAATCAAGCAATTCTATTGGTAGATCGCCTCCCAAAAAGCAAAATTGCGCCAAAATATCTTGAGCCACTTTCGAAAACCCAAAAGGTTATAAAAAGGAAAAAGACAACCCCAGTCAGTCAGTCTAGCGAACTCGCCGATCGATTGCCTAATTAATCCACGACATTCAAAAACAGAATTTTACCGCGCATTTTTGACGAACTTCAACTGACTCATCACCTGAAACACTCAACGAACAACTATCGAAACTTTGAACAATATTTCTTATGCACATTGATTTATTCATTACTAAAAATAAAAATACGAATCACGAAAACAAACACACAACACGTTCAAAGGTAGACTACTTTAGCAAACTTTACCAAAAAAACTCTTATTATATATTTTAACACAAACACAAAATAACAAACATAACGACACAGAGACATCCAACATTTCAGCAACATATACAATTAACGCACGCAACAATACAAATATTAACCTTGTTTGTAAATATGTAATGGTATATAAATGTTTTATTTGTTTCGATCTATAAATGTCTCGTTTTACTTTGTTTGAAATCTCATGTTTGTTATATATTTGTTTGGGACAAGGTTTAGACACACAACCGATCCGAACAAAATCCTTCTGATTAATTAAATGAACCAAAAGTCCCAACAAAATTTGGTGACCTTCCGACGTGAGTGAACATGCAACAAGAGTGACGAACTTGTTGACGTACTTCAGACCAACAAAATTGGTAACCTCGACGTTTCAAGCAAACAACACCAACAAAATTGATAAACAGACGTGCGTAACAAAGATTGGTAACCCCGGTAACGGATAAAGTATTTCAACACTACAGATGGCAGAACCAACAACCGTATCAGAAACAGCCATCAAACTCGAGATGCCCGCCTTCAATGCAAATGTGCAAACGTGGTTCCTTCAACGATGCGATATTCCAAGCTAGGCGCATAACTTCTCAGCAGTCAAAATTTGCAGCAGTCGTGGAGAAGCTACCGGCAGAAATAGCAGCCAAGTAGCTGATATACTAACTTCAGTCCCAGTTGAAAAACCATACGAAATCCTAAAAGAAGCGATATTGCATAGATCAGGTTTTTCGGAGGAGAAAAAGAATACGTGAACTCCTGTCCAATGTCACAACCGAAGATGCCAAACCTTCACAGTTACTTCGAAGGATGCAGCAGTTATTAGGCGAAAATGACATATCGACCACAGTATTCAAACAAATGTGGCTGGACAAGCTACCGCCAGAGGTTGTGCAATTCTAGCCGCATTAGCAGAAGATGTGACATCCAGAAACTAGCGATAATTGCAGACAAAATAACAGACACAGCGCCAATTAAACACATATCCACAACGAACACACGAGATGGCCTCATGCCAGACATAGACCGGCAAATTCAAAAGTTATCAACAGAGTTGCAAGATATATCTATACAGCTGCGCGAACTACAAAATGCTCATCTAAGCCGACATGATAATCAATATACCAAGCGAAATAAACAACGCTGGAGATCAAATTCTCGACACAGATACAAACGACAACGAAACGAATACCAAAATGAAAAATGTTGGTATCATGAAACTTTTGGCGCGCAAGCTAACAAGTGCGAACAACCATGTGCGTATAAAGAAATCACCAACCGCCAAACAGCAGGAAACGGACATCCTGGCACCCAGTAGAGACGTTGGATGCCAGGCAACTCAAGACTAACCGTCTCTTCTATATTTACGATAAATCCAGCGGATTAAACTTTTTAGTGAACACCGGTGCCCAAATCAGTGTTATACCACAGACGAAGTGCAGCAAACAACTTCTAATAAAAAACACAACATTAAAACTACAAGCCGCGAATGGCACGCCTATTGCTACTTATGGTGAAAAAGACCCTGACTTTAGACATAGGTCTAAGGAGAGATCTAACGTGGACATTCATAATTGCTGATGTTTCGATGCCCATACTAGGAGCGGACTTCCCTAACACATTATGCATTGTCAGTAGAACTAGCATCCCAAACACTAACTGACACCAATACAAATATAAAACGCTGCGGTTTCATCTCTAAACATTCAACGATTGGACTGACGAATATTATACCAATAGCTAATGGCTACGGTGAGATAATACGTCAGTATCAGACACTATTAACACCGTCGTCACGAAATGAACCCGTTAGACATCATGCTAAACACAGCATTAAAACAACTGGTTCCCCAGTTTATTCCCAACCACGTAGGCTTCATCCCGCCAAATTGAAAATCGCAAGAGATGAGTTCGACAATATGCTCAGACTGGGAATAATACGCCCTTCAAAAAGCCCTTATGCCAGCCCTCTACACATGGTTACAAAAGCAGATTCAGTCAGTTGGCGTCCATGCGGAGATTATAGGTTGTTGAACGCCCAGACCATTCCGGACAAATATCCTATCCCGCACATAAAAGATTTTGCGCTATCATTAGAAGGTGCTACAGTCTTCACTAAACTAGACCTCAAAAAGGCTTACTATCAGATACCAATCGAGGAAGACGACATACAAAAGACTGCGATCACCACTCCATTCGGACTATTTGAATTCACAAGAATGCCCTTTGGTTTTGAAACGCCGCACAGTCATTCCAAAGATTAATAGACGAGGTGTTACGTGGTATGCCGTACACATACGCGTATATTGACGATGTTTTTAATTGCAAGTAAATCACATGTTGAACACAAGGAACATTTGCATGCAGTTCTAAAACGTTTACAACATTATGGTTTAAAATTAAACATTGACAAATGTATATTTGCGGTACCACAGCTAACCTTTCTTGGACATGTAATAGACCAACAAGGATTGTCTCCTTGGATCACAAGATCAAAGCAATAACAAATTATCCCACACCTTCCACAATGAAGCAATTACGGAGATTCTTAGGAATGATAAACTACTACCGACAATTCATACCGAACTGTGCAACTATAATATTGCCATTAACAGACATGCTATCGCAACGAAAGAAAAAGAACTCGCAAATCGTACTATCGAAAGACGAATTAAAATCTTTTAACGATGCAAAAGACGCGTTGCAAAAATGTACAAAATTGTCGTATATTAATCCATCCGAAAATTCAAACTAACACTCACGACAGATGCATCGGCTGACACAATTGGAGCAGTACTACACCAGATTACTAACAATGTAGAGAAACCACTATCATTTTTCTCGATAAAGTTAAACACTACCCAGAGGAAATATAGTACGTTCTCAAGAGAATTATTGGCAGTATACCTAGCAATACGACATTTTAGACACATTCTAGAAGGAAGAAATTTCGTAGTCTTCACCGACCATAAACCACTTACATATGCATTACATGCAAAAATGGCTGACAAATTAAATCCACGAGACCTAAGACATTTAGATTACATCAGCCAGTACACAGCAGATATCCGATACGTAAAGGTCAGAATAACACAGTAGCGGACGCATTGTCCAGAACTACGCTCAACACTTTCAATCACAACCACTAAACTTTGACACTCTCGCTGAGGAACAAGCAAACGACAACGAATTACCGTCTGTACAAAAAAGATACCTCACTTCAAATTGAAAAAAAGACCTTTACCCTTTACTAATGAACTCGTGTATTGTGACGTTTCCACAGGTAATCCTCGACCGTACTTACCTTTGTCACGAAGAAAATCAATTTTCGATCATTTCCATTCGCCAGCTCACCCTGGAGCGAAGGCTACGCTGCGGACCATGAGCTGACAGATACGTCTGGCCCGGTATGTCTTCGGACGTGAAACAGTGGTCTCGCACGTGCCAACGTTGCCCAGGCAACGAAAATACACCGACATACCAAAGCACCATCGTCGACCTTCGCGACACCAGATGGACGATTTACGCACATACACGCAGACTTAGTCGGTCCACTCGAAAAAATTAATGGACACGAGTACATTCTAACGATCATTGACCGCTTTACGCGATGGCCAGTTGCGATACCACTAACATCAATAACGGCAGAAACAGTGGCTAACGCAATTTTCAACAACTGGATTTCTATATTTGGATGCCCTGCAGTTATCACAACTGACAGGGGTCCCCAATTTCAATCAACGCTATTCAACGAATTTGTCAACATTTTGGGCATAAAACACATCTCTACCACCGCATACCACCCATGCAGCAACGGAATAGTGGAGATTCCATAGACAGCTCAAGTACGCATTAACAGCGTCTACCAGTGCTCGTACGTGGGTAGATAAGCTACCATTTGTGATGCTTGCGCTGCGAAATACAATAAAACTAGATCTCAAATGCACCAGTGCAGAATTGGTTTTGGGGGAAAGCAACAACGCTGCCTGGACAGATATTTCACAACGAGACGACATCTACACCAACGAATTACTTTGTGGCAGACCTAAAAAAGAAGATGATGGACGTTATATATACACCCACGAGCGTATAAAAAACCTTTCTACGTGCCAGCAGATCTACATTCAGCAGAATATGTTTTCCTGAGGCGCGACACTGTACGGAAACCATTAACGCCCAACTACACAGGTCCACCTGGTAATATCTAAAACACCCAAATTCTTCATAATTGATATCGCCGGTAAACAGAACACCGTCAGTATAGACCGTCTCAAACCAGCATATCTGCAATCCGACGACACAGATCGAACAATAACAAAACCGACGACAACAGAACAAACAGAAACGCAAACAACTACTGATACGACCGAATCAACACAGTCTACCCGTACAAAATCAGGAAGGAATGTTCACTGGCCAACCAAGTACCGAACCTACATTACATATTAATGCTCATTCACCAAGGCATTAATCTGGGGGAGGTATTGTGGACTCTTCTAATTTTCTAACCTTCTCAACCTTAAAAAAGCATAATCCATATTATACGCCTACGCGCAGATAACGCTCAACCAATAAAAATGCAAAGAATCGAATCAAGCAATTCTATTGGTAGATCGCCTCCCAAAGCAAAATTGCGCCAAAATATCTTGAGCCACTTTCGAAAACCCAAAAGGTTATAAAAAGGAGAAAAAGACAACCCCAGTCAGTCAGTCTAGCGAACTCGCCGATCGATTGCCTAATTAATCCACGACATTCAAAAACAGAATTTTACCGCGCATTTTGACGAACTTCAACTGACTCACCTGAAACACTCAACGAACAACTATCGAAACTTTGAACAATATTTCTTATGCACATTGATTTATTCATTACTAAAAATAAAATACGAATCACGAAAACAAACACAGACACGTTCAAAAGGTAGACTACTTTTTTAGCAAACTTTACCAAAAAAACTCTTATTATATATTTTAACACAAACACAAAATAACAAACATAACGACACAGAGACATCCAACATTTCAGCAACATATACAATTAACGCACGCAACAATACAAATATTAACCTTGTTTGTAAATATGTAATGGTATATAAATGTTTTATTTGTTTCGATCTATAAATGTCTCGTTTTTACTTTGTTTGAAATCTCATGTTTGTTATATATTTGTTTGGGACAAGGTTTAGACACACAACCGATCCGAACAAAATCCTTCTGATTAATTAAATGAACCAAAAGTCCCAACAAAACTTTTCTTACTTAAATGCATGCTTTCTTTCACATCGTTGTACATCTTGTTAAATACATATTTTATGTGCAATGATGTCTTTTGCTTATCATTTTTCATGTCAGTTTTGTTTCCTAATCTAAAGTTAAATTAATATGGTGAAGTCTGCCACTTATCTATTAAGATACTTTTTTTTAGCTATCGAGTTTGAAGATATATTCTTCAGAAGTACAACGACAGATCATTTTGTAACTCTATCGATAAATCAGAATAACCATTTGCTTCTGGTAATGGTCCAACATGTCTGAGTCAAGTTTCTTATATTTGCTTGCTAGATCAGACAAAAAAAAATGACTGGAAATTAGTTTGACCATAACTGAACGGCCTGGATGTGAAAATGCTAAAAAAAAGTTATACATCTCAATAAAGGCAGGATTTATGCTCTTGAATAAAGTGTACTCACATAACGTAACAACAGTAATTTTGTGCTAAAAGCTACAGGATACTCTTTCATCTTTCTTTTACTTTGTCTAATCCAATGTGTCATCTTTGTGTTGCAAATCTGCGAGGATTTTAGAGCATATTTGCCACGGCCTTTAAGCTGGGATATATATTCCAGTAGGTCTATATTTGTCAGGATTCACGTGTAAAATGTACTGGTGAGGTTTATGGTCTGTAAGAATAACAAAGTTTTGGGATTCAAGCAAATGTCTAAAATGTTGTTTTGACAAAAATAAATTGCAACTAGCTCCCTAGAAAAAGTGCTTGTTGCGAGCCTATGCTGGTCGAGTTTTAGGTCGGAAAAATACTTGTCTCCTGATATATTTATCCCACAATAAAAATGCCGGACTTGGGATGTGAGTCTGGGTAATAAAGTGTAAAAGTAACAGCCAAACTATACATATATATAAACGATACTATGTATTAACATATCAAAGGTATACATAGACAATATAGAATTTTTTTGCGTGTTACAAAACAATGACTATAAATGAAGAAAACATTTTTGTATTTGTGTGAAGTTGTGTAGAAGTAAGTGTAAAAAGCGTCTGTGATTGACATGTGTATATATTTATGTGTGTGATATAGTTCAAAAGTCAACGGAAGACTAAGGGAAGCCAATGCGCCTCGGCGGCAGCGTTCTTACCTACATCCGACCCACAGCTTACCATCCCTAGGTAAAATAGGAAAAAGAGAATGTCATTGCCTACTTATAGCCTCAGAGACCGTCCCCAGCAGCGTTGTTCTTTTAGGAATGTCAGAGGGATAACTCCACAGGCTACATTTTTGTTGGACGTTATTCAGTTTTATGGAGAGAAAAAAAAATCCTTATTTTTTAAAAATTTTATTTTATTTTGAATTGTGACAGACACCGGTGGTCGTCGTCGCAGTCCAGCGCCAATATGTGACGTCTACTGGTCACGACGTCAATATCTGACGCTGCGCCGTCGGCCCGTGGTCAACTCTCAGTTGCAGCGCGAAGCTGTAAGGTTTCTTCCAGAAGCGTTTGGGGTTGACTTGTTGTCACCGCCACCAGTGTCCCGGTCGATCTGGTCGTTTCCGGTTCGATACTAACTTTGTCGTTCTCAGCTCGCCTCCAACGCCTGGTCACCGAAGTAACTGCTTTGATCTCAAGTCTAACCTACCCATGTTGTGATTTTGTTCTTAGGTAGACGAAATCAATCAGGTGTCGGGCCGTAGTGCAAGCTGAATCCAGGGCAAATGTGATACCGCACAAGCGTAAGTAAAAGAAAAATAAAACAACTCACGAGGTTGAGAAATAACAATTAAATTTATCTGTTGAATACAGGAGTGTGTTTCTCCCCCGGCCCGTTCTATGGATTCGTAACACATTTTGCGTTTCTTAAGCAAGTTATGGTATCTTAAGTCGTTCATCAATAAAAACTTGCTTTTGTTCGGAAGACTAAGTCGAAAAGGACGTGGAAATCTTGGTCAGCTCCTGCGAGGCGCTATTCTCTGAGCTCAACAGCTCACTGTCGAATCAACACTCCGTCTCCGATCTCCAACCCAACTCTACTCTGAACGCCCGGCGATGTTCGTTTATATGGACATCGACCAAAACTGGGTTGGGGCCTGTCATGGTTTAGGCTTTTTGACAATTCTTAATTCCCAACCAAAAATTGTGTTTGTCCCCAGAACAGGAAAATTTATTACTTCCCATTTTTGGAAGCCAATCACTTCCCCTTTCGGGGTTTTTCTCCCTTGTCCGTGAGGAGAGCTCGGAGGAGAATTATCCTCCTAGACTCTTCCTTTCTCATATTGATATCTCATACCAATCCTCTTACTCGGTGTCAACAACTTCCCCGCCTTTCTCACACGTTCACCTTCGTCCATCACTCACACCACCACTCAGCCAATGAACGTTCGGCAGTATGGGTCTGGATAGACCTGGCTTTCTTAAAATTATCGTCCAGAAAAAAAATTCTCTTTTCCTTTCTTTCTTTTCTATCGGCCAGAATTCTTATGAACTCCACGTAGCCGTCATTAAATTTTTATCTTATCCTGAGCCACCCAAAATCCACTTCGCAGAATTTCCACCAATTCATTAATCACCACTAGTCAACCTTCAAACAGGGTCGTAGTTTTTACTTGATAAACAAATTCTTTATTTTTCTTGTGTATTAAAATTTTCGTGGCACCAGATGCTCATTTTCAAGTCATCGTTTGACAATAACAATGATTCCCTCTCTCGACTCTCTTTTCTCATGTCAAGATCTGGACATATAACAGATTGGTCTCCTCGCTGGACACAAGAACCAAAACTAAATGATATCTCTGAAAGATAATTAGTGGCTATTCTTTTAGGGTGGTTTCACCGAAATTCCTTCTCGGTCGCATGCGTGGCCCAGTTTTGTTTATCTTTTAAAATTCTGTTTTTTTGCTGTGGTCACTATCTGACCATGACATTAATTAATTCTGACAGAATCTGAAATCTGGCCTTCTCTTATGGATTTGTTATCTTCTGTGAAAAAGTATCTTTCCTCGTAAATGAAATAAAATCTTTTCCCATTCATTCCTTTTTTGTTAAAAAAGAAAACATGTCACTCGGTCTCTCTTTCGTTATAGCTCTTTCTCGCCTTAGTATTTCTCGTTTTAATTTCTATTCTTAATTAATTAGCCAATTACAATAGCTAAATAGTGTTACAGAATACGCTGTTTTCATCTTGATAAACTGAATTTGAATAAGTGTCGGTCGTCAACATTAGTGTAGGTAGAGTCCTCATTTTCACTAGTATATAAGTGTCATGTCCATAAAAAATAAATGTTAATTATAGTGTCAAAAAGTTATAATAACATAATTATATTCAAAAGCAATTCTCCCCTACATGCAAAAACACATGACATTCTTAATATCGAACAGGTCGTCAACACGCGCGTCAACGAAAATTTCATCTCCTTTTCCCTTTTCAGGTCTAGTAACATTTATGTTTTAGCACTCGACAAAAATTAGTGGTAAGAAAACCCCAGGCACTAAATTATCTGAACACTCATTACACACATCTATAAAATAAAAAAAATTTAAAATATGATAGACTGTATATACTTTATATATATATATATATATATATGTTTATTCTTTACCTTCTCCTTCTATCGGATTCCGATCCATGTTTGATCTACATTTGACCCCAAACTCACAATTTTACTCAGCGTTACTGTCTCTCAGGTCTCCAACATTACATACCAACCACATAATAAATAACACACGTTTTGTTTTTTCCATTTTTACATGTATTTTTGTATAGATCAATGTTAGCGGACTGAAGGAGGAGTTAACTCCGACAGGGGCAACTTGGAATAAAAAATTTCGGTAGTTGTTTATAATTAAATCGAGGAACCTTTATAGTTCCCGCATAGATGGGTGTTGGGGTAATTGCCTACTGTGATTTTTTCTGGAATGGGTGTAAAATAAATAGTGGTGGAAACCTACCGGCGCGAACCTATTCTTAAAATCATAAAAGCTTAGGCAACCGGTTGTTGGATTATCCAAAAATAATCTTATATATTAATAGCCAATATATAATAGTTAAAAATATAATTACTATCATTGCTGTAAGTTCTGCGGAGGTTGAAAGAGGGTTTTTTGTGCAAAAAGCGGATCACAGAGCTTTTTAGTTATTTTCAGAAAATCTCAATTTCTGATTGGTCACTTAATATTTAAATCATGTTCTCAACTCTGTCTGAATAACATCGACCTAGTTCTTGACCTGACTAAAAAATAATTCCGCCCAAAATCTGTTAATGCCTTTCGAACCTGTCATGTGATTACGCTGATTATAAATACCAGACACACTTCTCTCTCTCTCGATTTCATTCGCTTACGAAAAATGTAGCAGTAAAGAAATTGTTCTCGACCCCTACGGTCAAACTCATTGCCGATCGTTTTGCGTGGCCCAACATGAATACTGACATCCGTAATTGGGTATCAACATGCCTTAAGTGCCAGAAATGCAAGGTACACCGGCACACAAAATCCCCGCCAGGCACATTCAACAACCCTGACGCACGCTTCAGCCACATACACATCGACATAGTGGGACCCCTCCCAATGTGCCAGAATTACCAGTACCTCCTCACAGTGATTGACCGATTCTCCAGGTGGCCAGTAGCAGTACCCATCAGAGATACCTCGGCTAACACGGTAGCAAAGACCATCCTTCAGGAGTGGATCGCAATTTTTGGTGTACCCAGCATCATCACCACAGACCGCGGTGCGCAGTTCCAGTCCTCACTCTTTCAGGAATTCACTCAACTGCTCGGCGTCAAATACATCAAGACCATCGCCTACCATCCCTGTGCCAACGGTCTTGTGGAAAGGTTCCACCGAACACTAAAGGCCTCTCTAACTACAAAACACCCCACCAGCAATTGGGTAGACGAGCTACCCCTAATCCTTTTGTCAATCCGCAACACACTCAAATAAGACTTAGAATGCACTCCAGCCGAAATAGTTTTCGGTACAACACTCTCTTTACCCGGCCAATATTTCAATGACACCATACCCAACCTCACCACTGCAAGTCCTTTCACTCAGGAACTTCGCCATAAAATGGTCCAACTGAAGTATACACCACCCAGGCAATCATCACCAACTATCCACGTTCCACAACAGCTTCAGAACTGCGAGTTCATTTTCGTCCGAAATGACGCGGTAAAGAAACCACTAACACCAACATACCAGGGTCCATTCAAAGTTTTAAAACGCTCTGAGAAGCATCTCACCATTGATCGAGGAAGCCGGACGGACACCATCTCTATCGACAGAATCAAACCAGCTTTTCTGGAAAAATCTCCACGGGAGACAGAACCCGTCTCAACACACCCAGAACCCTCACCTGCCTCAACAACCACGCAATCGTAACCGTCACAACCAAGGTCAGAGCCAATCCCAGAATCACCCACTACTCCAACCAGGCAGACCCGCCTTGGAAGGAAAGTCACCTTCCCTAAGAAGTACAAGACATATATTTACTTCTAATTGATAAAGATCAATTATCCTGGGAGAGGGCCTTGTCGCAGTGTGTCCAATCACCACTCCCACCTTTTCGTGAACAACCCCGGATATGCCTGCCGGTAGAGAAAAGTCACGACCCTTGTGTGCTAAAAATAGCAACGACATCCTTTCAAACTGACAGAAACACACAAAACTCAATTTTTGCCACTAAACAAAAATAAAAGACCTTTAATTTTGAACCGAAATTAATTTAAATACAGTCAACAAACACCAAACACACTTTTGACTGTAATTTATACGGCCCGAAATTAATTATATTCATTTACTTGTTTAGCGTCACCGCTTGTCTTGTATGCCCGAGACTTCACAGCGATTTTCAGCCGGCCAGGGAGCAGCCCGGCCTTCGGGCTAGGTTGCGACCATGGAAAAGTCTAGTTTGGACCGTATCAGGACCTGCTAAGACAAGCCAAGACCAACTTGGACCAAAACTTGACTAAGCTTTGACCAGCTTGGACATGTTATGACCAAAACATTGAACAACTTGGACATGTTATGACCAATCTTTGACCAGTGACCCTATGCGGAAACGCTCGGGTTTCCCACGAAAAACGACCTTGTGTCACATCTTGACCCCGTAGGAGTTAAGTAAAAATACCGCCGGCCAGGGAGCAGGGAGCCTTCCTGAATCGCGACTTTGATGCGCCCAGTCAAGTCGACCGAGCCCAGCAGCTGACGGGACCCAGCATCAGCAGCAGAATTTGTTCAAACAGTCCTTTTCAGGGCTAACTTCTGAAAGTCATTTGATCACCACTCTTCGAGGCTCCACTCACTTCATTCTCTGCTACTGCTTGCCCTCTGAGACACCAGCTCACTCTTGCAGCTTCCAGCTCACTCCTGCAGTCACCAACTCACTCTTGCAGCTACCAGCAATCTCCGGCTCACTCCTGCAGCGCTTCACTGACGTCCAGCGACCAGTTCCAACCTCCGGATACCGTTCCCGAACAAACGACCTCTGTCGCCTTACCACCCACTGTTCGCAAATAAAGACACGATTTCCATCGTCTACAACGGACCATCTGCATTTGTCATCCTTCTTTGCTATTGCCAACTCCTTGCCTTTGTGTCCCCTTTTTTAGTTGTACGGTCGATTGGCACTCACACCTCTCGACCCACGGCAACAGTAGAAACTTTACCTGAAACAGATTTGTTTGAAAACAAAGTAATTCAGTTTAAAGAAAAAAAAAATATTGATATTTTGTAGTAACTTCACATGAATCAGATTTATTTCGAAAACAAAGTAACTCAGCAACAGAAAGATGAGAATAATATATCTGACTGCAGTCATTTACAAGTTTGTTAAAACTGGTGTCAAGTTGCTTGTAACAATTATTTTGCATTGCTTGGTAACTTTCTCATTCAAATTTACTAACATTTTACAGGCTGCATGAATTCTTTTGGCAGGCAGCATGTGACCCATAAGCCGTAGTTTGTCCACCCCTGATCTAGAGTGGTGTACAGGAGTGACAGAACTGACAAACAATAAAGGTGAAGAGGATAGATGTATGTAATGCACACATTGGCCCTCCCCTTCAAGCAAAGATTTCTTCACAGCCAGAGGTTAACTGCAAATATGACCTTCTCTCAAACTATCCCCTTTCTTATAGACTATAGGAAACTTGCAAGGGGGATATAGTAGGTTTTTTTTTAATTTCACCTCATGTAAGGCAATAAAGCCACAAAGATGCAAGGGGTTACTGTAGGAGATAGGATATGAGAGAGAGAGAAAAACATTATGGTGAGAGCCAGAATTTAAAGGCAGTGTTAACATGCTATCATCTGTCTTCTTAATTCCTATTCTTTCAAATAGCAATTGATATTGCATTTAAATTTTTGAAGATCAAATGGTTTTTGCCCGACTTCAGTGTTGAAATTAATTAATCACTGAATTTTTAACAATCATGGCCTGAAGAGATTAGTTATTTAAAAGCATGTGGTAAGTGTTTTCACATCAAAAGATCACCAGTGTAAATAGGTAGTAAGATAATTATTTTATCAGAATGTTAGGAATAAAATAATTTTGGCCAATCCCAAAAATTGGTACAAATAGACTTTTGAAGTTAGTTGAAACCAATGTGCATGCCAAATTCTTGAGCCTGATCAAAACCTGACACTCTGGGTGAGAGACTGATGGAACAAGGAAAGGGTAGAACAAAAGAACAGTATAACGTAGAAATGAGCCATGTGTCATGCATGAAGAAGCAGTTAAGAGGTCATTTGCTACAGATATTTCCATCCTGCTCAGGTCCAAGAAAAACATGGTAGATTGACATTGACCTAATTTCTGAAACTACTACTACCTATCATTGTCTAATCTCAAATTACTGAAACAGACATTTCTTCAGACTA
>CAHIKZ030005029.1:0-15635 GCA_903632075.3 Acanthosepion pharaonis | reverse complement strand
ATTTCTTCATATTTTTAATTTTTTATCATATTTTTAAATATCATTTAAGGAAAATTTTTGACAATCTCGGCATATCTTTGGTTCAGAAAATTAATATTTTTTTTGAAAATTAGTAATATATAGTTTCTCATGAATGCACAAGGACATGGGCCATTTAATGATCTACATATTCAGCTTTGCTTATTAATTTCCATTTTACTATAAGTGTTTTTATTGGTTTCATTTCAGTGCCGGAAATACTTCGATAGGGACGTCTGATTTCGGTATTTATTTATCCTAAATGAAGTTTGATGTTGATTGAACCTCTTTTTGAACTCATGGCTTGTGCAACCTATATAGACATTTATGTATTCAGGATTCTCAATAGATGAGATATTGCATTGGTATATTAAAAAAAGATTCCGTGCGACATTTATTTTTTGTAGAGGACAGTTATGAGGATTTCTACATTTAATTTTTTGTTTATCTTCATTTTATTTTTATTTTTATTTTTACATTGTCTAAATTTCTTTGGTTTTTTAACTAAGTGTTTTTTTTTGATATTGTTTCTTAATAATATTCTCTAATTTTTCAGTACAATGTAACTTAATTTTAGTGTATTTTTATTGAAAATAGTACGTAGTTTATTTTCTCTAGTAAAAAATTAGTATTGGGTTCTTTATAAACTATATATACATTTTTCATTAAATCTAATTTATATCAAGGAAGATAACTTTTTCATTTAGTGCTTACCGTAATTTTTAAGTTCAAATTTTAAATTCTTTATATAATATCTTTCTAATTTTATCGATTTTAAAAGCTAGTTATTTAAGTTTGTAAATTTACATTGAGCACTGTTTTGTAAAAAACAAAATATCAAAAAGAACACCGGATTATATATCTCACTGTTCTTTCCTTTATATATATATATATATATATATATATATATATATATATATATATTATGAAATGGACTAAATCCGACAAATATTTTAATATATTTTATTGTTATTTGTTGTTTTTAGATAGACACAAATATTTAAATAAATGCTCTATTAATAATAAAACAAATATTAACAACATTTACCAGACTGAATGAAAATGTTTAGAAATTTCCAGTAAAAAATATGTTATTCCGATAAATCGAATTAAATATCTAACTTTCATTAACCGTCATATAATTTTAATATATATGACGTCATTTGTTTATGATAAAATAGCTTTTGATATGGACGTTTGAGGTTTATTCATCTTTATTTGTATTTAAAAGCAGTTTCAAAAAATTTGTTATGATATTGCTATCTCGGGCTATATGAACATTCCGTGCAGGATACAGCTTTGGTTTCTGTCTTTTACCATTTTCTATAAAATTTCTCGACATTTGGACAAAAATGTATATATATTCTATATATCCCGCATATTGAAATTCCCGTTATAGATTTAATAAAATTTATAAATATAAAACTGTTTTTAAAAATACTTCCATGACGAAGTAAAAACAACATTGACGTATTCCATTTGGCATTATATATATTATATATATATATAATTCGTTAAAATTTTCCGAATTTGACCGATTCGTTGAGTATCGATTCGGCGTGGTCGATTCAAGTTGGTCGATTCGGCGTGGCCGATTCGGCGTGGTCGTTTCTTCGTTGGTCGATTCGGTTTGGTCGATTCGGCGTGGCCGATTCATTTGCTCGATTTAGAATGAAGTCAGAAAAATATTCAGACGATTTGGCAATCAGATATATTTTCATTATATAACGGTATATATATTGTCAATATGTCTTTGAATGGACGCATATATGTGTGTTTTTTTTCAAAAATAATCTAGTCGGAAAAGTTACTGTAAACACTCAACTTTCAAAAAATTTTTTTCATTTATTTACATGAATTAAAGGATTCTATTAAAAATTACTGGTTCCCAGGAATAATGTTTTTTAAAAACTTTTTAAAAATATTGTATTTCAAAAAAAAATTTTGTTCCATCAAATTCTATTTCAATCTCAGATTAATCAATCTTCCTATTCATCTCAAATGTTTAAATTCAGGAAAAAACTTTCGTTTTGTAAAAAAAAAAAAAAAAAAATAACTTTATTATATTTCTGTTTTTCTTCCATATTTTCATTTGGGGCTTCCATTTGGAATAAAAAAAAAGACGACTGAAAACCCAAATGTTTTTGCACTGAAGGAAATATAATATAAAAAACTGCCAACTCAAAATATTCAAATAGCCTTAAATACAGCTTTTTACTTAAACTGGACAATTCAATTCTGTCAAACTTGAATACTAATTTGATGCAAATTTACTAAAAGTTTATATTAAAAACCCATCAAATATAAACTATAAATATCTCCAAAATATGAATCAGATTTGAATCTGATAAAATTTCCTTTCATCGAATCCCCTGAATTTACGTTTCCAAATTTTGACGCCAATGACTGTTTCTAAATGAACTATTTTCAGAGTCCCTTCAATGAAAATTTTTATTGATTGAATCACTAATAAAAAAAAAAAAATAAATATAAGAGGAATACTTCACTTGCGAATTTTGGTGATTCTCGTTTTGAGAGGTCTGAACGTCGAAGTTTTTGTTTTATAAATTTGTATTTTATATTTCTATAAAAGCAATAAACTCAATATTTTATTTTTTTTTAAAATCGAAATATTTATTTTTTTTCCAAAATTTCTCTGTTCCATGCAAATCAACATTTAATAAAATTGATCTCAGTGTAAAAGAAAAATTTCTTTATATATATATATATATATATATATATATATATATATATATATATTTCTATCAATATATTTTTATTGAAAAAACCTATGTCGTTGTTGAAAAATTTCATGAACAATTTCAAATATTGACGAATTAGTTACAATACCTCATCTCATTGTTCGGCTGACTGTTAATATTTGTCTAAAGTTTTGTCACGTTAGTCAAACAATGTCAATAATTTCGGCATAGTTTGTAAATTGTTAATCTAAGAAATATTCATCACTAAAAATATTATTTAATAAAAGATGAGGACAAATTAACAGTTCCCACTCAAAATCGTTTAAATAGTATTCAAAAGAATTACAAGAATTCATCTCCAATTTTATACACATACGATGTTATAGCAATACGATTTTGGATAACAGTCCCGAACAATGTAAATATATAAAAATTTAATACTGGTTCCAAACTGGTTTGATGATATATGCGTCTTTATTTTTTAAAAACATGGAATATATCAATTTTTATCATATTTATATATATATATATATATATATATATATATATATATATATATATATATATATTATATAATTATTATCAGATAATTTTTTAATATTTCCAAAAAACCGTCCAATCAATTCACACAAAATTTTCATACAATGTTGGCAACACTGACCTGTGCAATCACTGAAATTTTCATAAATCTATTTAATAAAAAACAAACTGGCGCCATATTTGTTATCAGCACGGTGATTTGAGCGTGCCAAATTATTAGAAAAGTATAAAATTTAGTGAAAAGATGGGCCGTAAAAAGCAGTTTAAGTGATGCTGAAAAAAAAACTATATACCTCAGAACTCTCAAAATATTAAATCTACCCTCATCTTTTTTTAAAATGATAGGAGGTGTCATATAAATGTCATTCACCCGACCCCCCCTGATGAAACACATATATAAAAGGGCAGATAAAAAGCAAGCCGAGGGTTATTTCAAATCGTCTCATGTCACGACTTAAACGAGAGGCCACGAAACCCCCTGGACTTACCAGTCAAGAGCTTTTCAGTCGTATTGGGGATCCTACTGTGTCTAAAAATTACTCGGTGTCATTATCTGAGGGAAATATCAACAACAGTCAAACCTGTATCGAAGCCTC
Organism: Acanthosepion pharaonis; assembly: GCA_903632075.3. Classification (NCBI taxonomy): domain Eukaryota; kingdom Metazoa; phylum Mollusca; class Cephalopoda; order Sepiida; family Sepiidae; genus Acanthosepion; species Acanthosepion pharaonis. Next base: position 11,779 of record CAHIKZ030005029.1, on the reverse strand, counting down.
CGTTGACGAGAAATCACATTCAAAATCGATTGAAATGGGCCGAGGACAATATGAAGATTGACTTCTCTAAAATTTGTTCACAGATGAAACTCGATTTTATACTTGATGGGCCAGATAGATGGTGCAAAGGCTGGGTAATGAACGGACAGAATCGCCATCAGTTTTGAGACGCCAACAAGGCGGTGGAGGCATAATGATCTGGGGTGGTATTATTGGAAAAACATTAGTGGGCCCATGGAAGTACCAGATGGCGTCAAAATGACTGCTGATGCATACATAGCATTTATGAAGGAGCATCTTGGACCGTGGATGAAAAGGCAAAAGAGTTGCCTTCAGAAGGGACATTGTTTTTTTATTCAATATAATGATCCCTATACATATGCTCAATTAAGAATACTGAATATTTGAAACAGTTAGGCTTCTGATGGACCTCGAAAAATGAAATGTCCAGCAAATTCTCCTCAATATTTGAAATGTTCGAAAAATATATTTGGAGCATCATGATATAAGATTGTACGCCAACGGACGACAATTCAGGAAAAAACGCTGAGTTAATGAAGCAATTCTTGACATATCTCGCGGCATTACAGCAGATGACATCCTACAATTAACAAATTCTATGATCGTCGACTTTTTCAAGTAATTTCAAAACAGGGAAAAGCACATTCCCTATTAATTTGGCAAAATTACGAGGCAGATCTGTTAAAATTGTTTGAAAAGAAAGGCAGAAAGAAATGCGAGACGGATCATAGGTGATAAAACAACATTAACACAACGCCTAAGAGACAATGAAAATATTGATAAGTAACAAATGAAAAAAAGTGTGTCATTACAATGACAGGGAAAATTTCTGAGTAAAAAAAAAAAAAAGAAAAGAAAGAAGGAATCAGATGTGTTTTGATAACGGCTATTGTTATCTAGGTACGTAAACGAATATCTGGACCACTGCCAGGAAAAATTCAAATTGAAAACGTTATTTCGATAATTGACAAAAAACAGGCCACTAAAAAGGACTTTGGACAGATATGAAAAATTAAATCCCACAAAGCAGTGCACTAGACCGAATTTTTTCGACAAAACAACTTTTTGCCTGCGATAATAAAATTATGTTATCAGACACATGTGTACCGAAGGAAAATGAATGGGGACCCAGAAAGTGTTTTTATTTTCTTCCTTGGAGGCGACAGACTGACTGAAAACTTTGGGGATATTTCTTTTTTGAGGCCATGTCGGAAAACCAACCATCTTGATAAATTAGCGATAAACTACCTGACAAACGCCACGTGTTGAACAAAGAGTTGTCATATTGTCCGTTCGTGGCTAGAGAAATGATAACGGCGATTTGAAAGGAAGAAAAAAGGAAAGAGAAGAGATAATTTTTTTTTTTAGTTAAGCAAGATATTTTTTTTTCCCGAAACAAAGCCGCGGATTGTTCACGCCCGACTAAGACATGATTGGTCAAGTGGTGATCACGTGACGCACGAAGGAGGAGGAAAGATACCCGACCAAGACCTCATTGGCCGAGAGTGATCACGTGACGCACGAAGAAGGCTGTCGACGCCCCATCCAGAGTATAAGTATGAGAAGCCGCTACGAAGAAGAAGTGGGGAGGGCAGTTCACGCCCCTCAGAAGTATGGTGAGAAAGTGGGAGTGAGAAAAAAAGTTACCAAAAATGGAAAAGAGTGGAAAATCCCTAACCAGAAATAAAAAGAGGTGGATATGTATTTAGAATTATCGAGGAACCCCCCCGACGCCAACAGACCCACCCCGGTTTTTGTCGGCGTCAATAAAAAATGGTGGCGAGGCCCCAACAGGCAGAAATCAGTTCGGGGCCTGGCGGCCAGTTTTCAGAGAGTTCAGTTGAGTTTCCAGTTCGACCCTGGCGGGCAGAAGACAGTTCGTTCCCAGGTCCAGTTTCCAGTTGAAGCCGCCTCGAGATAGCTGACCAAGATTCACGCAAAATTCCGGACTCCTCTTCAACCCAAGAACAATTATTTTGAAGAGCGACTTAGAACCAGACCACCGAAATAAGTTTTTTTCGACTTTCGTCCAAAGACACACCGAAACACCAATTTCTTAGAGAGCAAACAACTTGAAGCGTTAAAACTTGCCTAACGGAAAACGACGTGTCACAATCCACAGAACGGGTCGGGAGATAGATGCAGTCCTATGTATCGAACAACTAGACATAAAGTTTGTTACCTTTTTTTTGATACTTTGAACTTTTTGAGTTTTCATTTTATTTTCTTTTATGCATATTTGTGTGTTATCACCCCCGTTGAACTCAATTTGCATTACGGCCCCAACCACTGTTTGATCTCGTCTGTCTAAGATCAATTCACAACGTGGGTAGGCAGACTGGAGATCAATGCAGTTACCTTGGTAACCAGGCGTTGGAAGCGAGTTGGGAACGACGAGGCTGATATCAAATCTAACCAGATTCCCACCCGAATCACCAAAAGGTTAGAACGTCACATTTGGGTGCCGCGACCGATACCAAGCCAGTTGGTCGTCACAGGACGAGACAACACGACTGACGCGACAGGCGGACGTCACGTTTGGAGCAGCGACACCCGGACGGAGCAGCGAGGAGCGAACAGCTGGCGCCGCGGCGAAGACGTCAATTGGTGGTGCTGTTTGGGGACGTCACAACTGGCGCCGTGGTAGATCAGGATAGAACGTCACAGTTGGCGCTGCGACCGGGGACGACGTCACATCTATTGATAACATATATATATCATATATATATATATAAATATATATATTTTATATATATAGATATAATATATATATATATTATAAACATGAAGAAAATTTTATGCAAAACATTGACATATAAAAACGTAGATATGCCATTGTTGGGTTCCTAACAAAACATCTATAAATAACAAATAAATATAATAATTTATATAAAATATATATAAATATAGAAAACCGTCTGAACATATAATGGTTGTGAAGACCATCAATAATTTAATTCGGGTTTCAAAGGGCATTTGTTTTGGTCTTACAAAAATATATTTAAAAATTTAATAGTAATTTGTGGACCAAAATTTTCATATCTCTTAACATTTTTGTTATACGTATATCTAATTAAAATATATTTATGTCTTTTTATATATAAATGCAATGGGGGAAATATCTTATAAATAATCTATTTTAATATCATTAAAAAATTAAATATAATGTAAAAAAAGATTTAAAATTAACAGTGCTTTTAAAAATAGATATAATAAAGAAATCCTGGCGTTGTAAAAATAATTTTTTCCAAAAAAGGGAAAATCTCCGAAAACTATATTTAAAAATGAAATTAATTTGAAAAGCGCTATCTTTCCTGACTTTTTAAAAAATTTTTTTATTTTAATATCTTTTCGTTTTATTAATAATAAAAAAAAAATAAATATATAAATATATATATTATATTTAAAATTTTTTTTTTGTTTTTTTTTTATTTTTTATAAATAAAATATATTATAAATCTATAAAAGAAATCTATATCTATTTCTAACTATAAAATATATTTTTAATATAAATATAAATAATATTTGATAATATATTTGTATAAAATATGCCTATTTATCATATTTTATGAAATTATTTTTCATATTTTATGAATAAACCAAATATATATTTAATTTTATATAACAGAAAAAAATATTTAAATTAATAAATAAATTTGCCGTAAACAATTTATCTAAATTTTTTATTTTTTAATTTATAAATAAAAATAAATTTATTTTTCTCATTTTTTGAATATTTTTCAAATTTTAAATTAAATTTAAAATTTTAAATGGTATATTTTTTTTATTTTCTAAAACAAAAAAATTTTTAAAATTTCTAAACAAATAATAAATAAATAAATATTCCAACAAAAAATATTGATCATTTTCCTTTCATATAAATTTTATATTTTGTAATGAATTTATTAAATTTATTTTACAAATAGTTATAAACATTTTTAAATAAATATTTTACTGAAAACATTATAGATTTATAAAAATTTAAATAAATTTTTTTATCATTATGTATTTTAAATATTTTTATATATAACTATAAAGAACGTAGTGAAATTATTCAAAATAGCATTAAATTTATAATCTATAAATGTCGTGTAAAACAAATGATAATTTTTTACAAATTTATAATTTACAGGTCTTTTTAAAGAAATTCAAAATAAAAATATATATATATTTCATCATATACGTATATATATGTTAAAAATATATTTTATAATAAAGAAATATATATAAATAAACATTATATTATTTTGTGTTATATAAATATTTAATATATAAGGTATTATATATACTATATATATATAAAGATTATATTTTTTAAATATATCTATATAAATTTGGCAAGAATAACTTGTTTATTTTAATATAATTTTATAAATTTATTTAAGGAATAAATTAATTTATAATATATAAATTTTTCCTGTTCAAAAAATGGAAAAAAATACATTTTCATTTATATAATATGTTTATACCCTACCTCAAAACTTCTATATAAGTTCCATTTTATATTTATATAAAATATATTATATATTAGATTTATTTTTGTTTTTTATATATTTTTTATAAAAACCTTTATATATTATTTAAATTAAAACTTTAAAATTTTAAATTATTTAATTTCATATAAAAAAAATTTTATATATAATAAATTAATATATTTTTAGGAATATTTAAAAAACAAAAAATTCTCATAGCTCAAAAGATATATTATTGAAATATATTGAACAAAATATGAAATAAAATTTATATATTTTTACTGCTGAATGGTTCAAACTTAATTTGAAAAAGAAAAGAGTGTGTCAATTATATATAGAATAATACTGTATAAAACCCTGAAATAAGCAGATTAAAAAATGGTTAATTTCCCAGGTGAAACAAATTTTAAAACATTTTAATTCTTTTTAAAAAAATATATATATTTACATACATATATATTATATATTACTTCACAAAATGTTGAGTCCTTTAAAAGAAAAAAATTCACAATTCATTAAATATCACTTCCATATTTATTTATCCTCTCCTTCAATCCAAGAATTTAAATAGCCTAATTTTACAGGTTTCTATTGAACTTTTATGGGGATTAGTTTCTAAATAAAAAGATACGGAATTAAATTATATTTTAAAATTGCAAAAAGTTCACAATATTATATTTTTAAATGCCTTTTTGTCTGTCAGAAAATCAAAGGCATAAAATATTTACCAATTTAAACAAAAATCCTTTACATGATATCTATATATCAATCTATATATATATAATATATAAATATTAATATATATGAATAAATTTTTAATTTTAACTATATTTTGGGATAAATCTGTTAAATCTATAAAAAAATTCATTTTAATGTATGTAAAAAAAATTATTTTTTCTATTTATTTTTCAATTTCAATTTCAATACGACTGTTGTTTTTCTCAACTTCATTCATATTGGTTTTATAATTTTGTATATATATATTAATATATTTTGAATCATTAATTTATTTATTTTTAATATAGCATTATTTTTATATATTTTTTTATTTAATTTTATTTATATGTATAAATGCACATTTTTATGTATTATATATAAATATATTCCAATATATATATATATATATATATAAATGGCATTATATATATATATATATATATATATAAATTATATATAAAAGCAAATAATTGTTTTTATGAAAAAAAATTATGACTGGTTTAGAATTTTGCAGTTTAATGTTAAAAATGTCAAATTTGTTCAAACTTTATCTTGAACAGCGTTTTCGTCCTCATAATTAACATTAACTATATTCAATTCAACAGAAAAGAATTCGAATTGCAAAACAGATAACTAGAAATTTTAAAGAAAATAATTTAAATTTCATTTCGTCATTTTTGATTTTGTAAAAACGTCATTCCTAAAATAAAGAAAATTGAAAATTTTACTATTTTATTTTAATCTGAAACTTATATGACGGACATAAAAATTAATCTTAAAAAAAATATAAATTACTAAAGTTGAAAGGTCTTTTGTTCACCCAAGGAATAATAAAAAAAAACTTTTTATAAATTTGTCAAGCTTTTATTATGAATATATTATTAAAATAGATTCCTTCATCAAAATCAAATTATTCCACTTTAGTTGGGTGTACATGTATATTTGTTTAAATTAAAAGGCGAAATATTATTATGTTCGAAAACACGATTTTTACGGACACGCATGTTTAACCGTGTTTTTTTATTTATATTTGTTGATGATATTTGATAGATTTTGTTTTACATGTATTATGTTGGTTTTTGTGTTTTAATAAAAATTTGAAGATCAGTTAAAAGTGCATTATATGTAAAATATTTTATATCACAATTTTTAGAGGTCAAAAAAAGAGATGCGTTTTGTTGAAATGGTCAAAAAATATTTTATTCACATCTATCTATCTTTCATATATAAAAATATCTTTACTTATTGTCTTGTCTGAGAAAACAATTTATTAATTTTATCTAAGTTCTATCTTATCTATTCTTTTTATTCCCATATATCTTTCAATCTATCTTTCTAATCAAAATATTAATATATCCATCATCTATCTAGTATAGCCCAAACCCTTATCCTGAGATAATAGTAAGAGATAGATAATCTTTATCGACCATCATAAACACTTAAATCAAAATTGATTGATTATTGTTTGGATTTAACATGTCTTAATTAGTCTTTTATTTAATTTTTGTATTTTTTTTTTTGGTAAAACCCAAACTCAAGGTAAACATTTCAGACAATAAAATATGAAGTCACTATGGTCAGATTTAACGAAGGATATTTTAAACAAACAGAATTTTATATTTTTAAAATTTTTTTTTACAATTCTCAATTAAGATAAACAAAAGTAAAAAATGTTTAACAATTAAACAGAAAATTTACATTTAAAAAAAAAAGTGAAAGTTTTGTTAAAATTGAATGTAAAACATTAAATATATTTTATAAATAAAAATAATATATATATATATATATATATATACATAAAAAAAAAACAACCAACCTTTTTTTTTATAATAAGCATAACCTTTAACTCGATTTTAAAATTATTGTATAAAGAATGATTTATTTTGATCCCCTTTCATTAATGAACTTAATTGATGTTTTTGTTGATTTCGTCCCTAAACAATTTTGTTTTTCCCAAAGAAAAAACTGAAAGAACCACCAGCAAAGTAAAAAACAGTTATGTTCTCTGGTATTAAATTTTGTTGAAATCAGTTTGAAAATGTACAAACACACACAATAATATATAATATATATATACATACATACACACACACACACAATACTAGCGTCCGAAAATAAGTTAATTCTTTCGAGCACTGTGGGAGAAATGCGCGTATTTGTAAATAGTGACTATTACTGCTAATAATGCAAGACTCTTCCAACTGATTGAGTGCTGGCCTGTTTAGGAAAAATAAATTTGCAAAAATTCGCATTTCTCTCTGCCTAGCGTATATAGCATAGGGGTTAGACTCTTTGACTAATATTTGACGGGTTTTGGTCCCGGCTTGAACCGGACGGATGTCTAGCTGCACTTAGGAGCTGTGATGCATCACAACAGTCTGTCTGTGGATGACTATATATATATATAGAGAGAGAGAGAGAGAGAGAGTTGAATATATTTGTAAAGGATGAATTGATTTAATGTAATCCGTCTACTAGTCTCAGCACTCAAGAAAACATAATAAAGAAAATGTGTTCTCCGGCAGGGTTCGAACCTGCGTCCCCATTTGTAGGACAAAATCTTTCGTCGGATTCGACTTACTTTGAACTGCTTGACCACAGTGATCATCACAGCGGAGAAAAAAAATTATATTTGCCCTTTTTAAAGAATACACATACATTCGGTCTTATTTTCTTGAAAGCCCATATCTGCTCTGTTTCTATTCCGAAACATAAACAAAGCAATTTCTAAAAAATTAATGGAATTATTTTAATCTGAAATTTCAACTTCAAATACGTGTGTAGGTGACCGTTTGTCTGGAGAGATAAATGTAACACACTGTTTGGTCAAAAATCAATCCTTTGTTGATAAAGCTTGAGTGACCTCTCCAGAGTGGTGGCCTGGACAATAGTACGTGGAGGCCGTGTAATGACCAGAATAAAGGGCCCCACTCAACGCCGTATCGACAAGATCAAAGGGAATGCAGATAATTACATCTCGGAATTGGCTTGGCTGTAGGAGTTGCCGGAAAGTTATCGTTGTTGACAGCAAACCGCCTTCGAGGATCCACTCCATGTTTTTTATCAGCAGTTACTTCCATAACATTTTTAAATAAAGAGGGAACAGTAGAGAGGAAAACTGGATCAGGAGGTCCCAACAGGAAGATGGATCGTCATTTCAACTTAGAGATAAAGAAATCCATTTTAAACGATCCAACTCAAGTCAGAAGATGTTTGGAACGTGACAGAGGAGTTTCACCTATGACAGTCCTAAAAGCAGTGAAAAAAAAACTTGAAAATGAAATCGTACGTAAAATGTGTGAGACACCTGGTTACACCAGGAAAAGTTAGAAGATTAGAGGGGGTGAAGATCATCTTGAATAAGTTGAAAATGATCTTGAATATATATATATATATATATATATATATATATATATATATATGTGTGTGTGTGTGTATTTGAACTTCATTTCAATCCTTCATGAGCTTCTGATTCTTAGCTATGATTAAGTAATGATGAACGTCATATTCATTTATAATCGATTTCATTTAGCATTCTTATGTTAAGATGGAAAGTAGTTATAAAAGTAACGTATTTATAAAAAAACATGGCCTGCAAGTAACGTCAAATAGTATTATAAAAAAGATACATTGGTTTTTCAAGTTAGGATATAAAAATGGATAAAAATTTTAGATATATATTAGATATTTGATGTTTTTTGTGATAGATAGGATAGAAATATGAATGAACAGACTGCAAACAGATAGATAGATAGATTATGGAGATTTAGATTTCATCGATGGAAAAGGAAAAGAAAACACTAGATAGAGAGAAAGATAGATAGATAGATAGATAGATAGATAGATAATAAATAGACTGAGATAGATAGATAGATAGATAGATAAATGAAAGACTGAGATGAGAGATAGATAGATAGATAATGAACAGACTAGATAGAGAGAGAGATAGATAGATAGATAATGAAGATTTGATAGATAGATAGATAGATAGAAACAGACTAGATAGATAGATAGATAGATAGATGCAATGAAATAGATAGATAGAGAGAGATAGATAGATAGATAGATAGAAATAGAACAGAGATAGAGAGAGATAGATAGATAGATAGATAAATGAACAGACTGAGATAGATATAGATAGATAGATAGATAGAGAGATAATGAAACAGACTGAGATAGAGATAGATAGATAGATAGATAGATAATGATAATGAACAGACTGAGATAGAGATAGATAGATAGATAGATAGATAGATAGATAAAAACAGACTGAGATAGAGAGACAGATAGATAGATAGATAGATAGATGATAGATCATGAGATAGAGATAGATAGATGAGATAGATAGATAGAAATAAAGACTGAGATAGAGAAAGATAGATAGATAGATAAATGAAATAGACTGAGATAGAGATAGATAGATAGATAGATAGATAATGAACAGAGAGAGAGAGATAGATAGATAGATAGATAGATAATGAACAGACTGAGATAGAGATAGATAGATAGATAGATAGATAGATAATGAACAGACTGAGATAGAGATAGATAGATAGATAGATAGATAATGAACAGACTGAGATAGAGATAGATAGATAGATAGATAGATAGATAATGAACAGACTGAGATAGAGATAGATAGATAGATAGATAGATAATAGAAAAGATAGATAGAGATTAGATAGATAGATAGATAGATAGATTTCTAGATAGATAGATAGATAGATAGATAATGAACAGACTGAGATAGAGATAGATAGATAGATAGATAGATAGATAGATAGAAGTATTTAACGTCTCCTGACTATACTTTATAATTGATGGACTATTCCGTTTTGATTGTGTGGAAAATTAATACATATCAGAGATACTACTTGGTGATAAAATGAAAGCAAGAAATAAGGGCAAATAGAAGTATTTAACGACTATTTCAGTGAAATACAAAAGTTGACAATTTCAAATCTTTTCATTTGTAGCCACTGCTTTAAAGAACGGCCAGCATTATTGCTTTGATTGTTATTGTGATATATTCTTAAAGTTCTTAAGCAGAATTACTTAATGATCTGACAGATGAATTACTACAGAGATTTTATTGTCATAGGATTCGGTATGAGCTTATTCAATCATTAACTTAAGAATTAAAATTCGTCAAAAAATTCGAATAGGTAAACAGAGAAATTTTCACGGGTCTCTCCAGGATATAAATAATAAAATACACTAAAGAATAACTTTCAGTTATATAAAATTATGATATTACTTTTAAAATGGGAGACTATTTTAAACTTGAACTTTAAATATGTTTAGGAACCAAAATACGAGGTCATCTCTTTTCAGAGATGAGACTGCAATCACACACACAGACACACACATATGTAGAGAGAGAGAGAATTAGGCCCAAATTAGGTTTACTAAATTTACTTAAACTGAAATATATTTTAAAACACATATTGGTATCAAGGTAACCAAACATATGTATGTATTTAAATCTTCAGATACACGTAAGTATATAGATATATATGTTTATAGTCAATTATATATATATATATCATATATATATATATATATATAGAAAAAAATTTATTACTCTAAAATATTTTATAAAACATATATTTTGCATAAACGCATATATATATATATATATATATAGAAATAGAAACTGAGATTTATCTGGTTTTTAAATATTCCGATATATGTTTAACTCTTCAACATATTTATTTATATAAATATATGAAAATTGATAAAAAGAGAAGTTGGCTTTATAAAGTGCCTCAAACGCGAGTTTGTGGACAGCTTTTCTTTTTGTTTTTTTCATATTGTCCCTTTAGAGATATAATCGTCCCAACTGAAATTTTTAAATTGACGCACAGACAAATCAATATATATATATATATACATATTTATTATTTATTTATTCTCTACTTTTTGTATCGAGCACCATTTTTTTAAGTAATTAAAATACTAAAGAACTTTTGGAGTATTTATCTCAACGAGTTCTTTTCCTATTTTATATTTTTCACACACACTATATATATATATATATATATATATATATATATAGGTTAATAGAGAAAACAAAAAATAACTTAGAATAGCTACAAATGTTACTACGTTGGCATTTTTAGACTAAGATAGTGTGTAGATATAAAGTAAAGTCCGGAAGTTAAAAATTAAACATTTAAAAAAAAAAAAAAAAGAAGAAAAGAAAACAGAATATATATATATATATATATATATATATTATTCTTCACCGCTGGCACGACTAAGTCTTTCATACACAACGCAAGTTTCAGATTATATATATATATATATTATATATGTGTGTATCTATATGTGTATTTGTATGTGTGCATTTCTGCACGTATATGTACTGCCGTCCGTATTGATAATTTGTAAAAATCAGCAGGAAAGATACTCTGAGAGTATTTATCGTTGAGATAAATACTTAAAAGCTAAATCTTTTATCAATCTTTTATTCTAAAGCTTGCCTCGATGCAAATTAGTCGTTCACAGAGGAGTTAACGCTGTTTAGTGCGCCGCATGATTTCGATCGACTCCCACATCAGTTTACA